>JARQOC010000004.1:452618552-452775150 GCA_033576535.1 Allobates femoralis
ACTTGATCAGGTTGTGCAATCCCTGCACAACCTCGGTAATGCGTTTGGAATTAACGTAATGGTGAGGACCATGCCACAGGTGTCTTCCTGGTCACGTAGGTATTGCGATCATGTGACTCCGCGTCACCGCTGACGTCACGGCAAGTCCTTAACTCACAGGAATGGTATCCACCAACTCCAGCAGCTCCACTCTGAGCGCTCCTGCAAACTGACCACAATCTTCTCTCATTGATTCATAAACAAGCACTTGCCTTTAATATGAATCAGGTGTATCTAAAAAGTGGCGTGCACCTCTATGCTCCCCTCCACAAATCTTATTCCAATCAGGTATTGAATTAAGATTTATGGTGTAAGCAAGGCCACATCCTGGCAGAGGATGAAATTTTTTGCGCAACTCCGAGTTCCACTAAAAAGGTTACAACTTTTGAAAAATTTTATGTGAGGATTGGAACCTAAGTCTTCAGTGTGTCTTATCTTGAGCAAGTTTGATTTTGGTAGTTATTCAGAGTAAATGAATATACAGTATTACAAAGTTTCTTTACATGTACTACTTATACTTAGTTTGTTAAAATAACTTTCAGTGCCGCACTTAGGCTGGGGTCACACTTCGAGTGACATTTTTGGGAAGCCTTCGTTAATGCTAGGCATTTTTTTCTTTTGCCATTTTGATGCAATTTTAACGCTAGGGTTAACGCATGCATTAACGCATTGGTACATATATGTGCCATGCGTTTACGCATGCGTTTACTATAGGAGCCCGTGTAAAAAAAATGCATGCATCTTTGCAAAAGCACAAAAAAAACTGCTAGCAGCGTTTTTTGTGGCTTTTGCAAAAACTCCTAGCGAACACATTGCACTTTTGCAAGGCTTTTTTAACATGGGAGCCTATGGAGGCATTAAAGCTAGCGTTTTTCACAATTTGCACTTGTGAAAAACATTAGCTTTTAG
This sequence comes from Allobates femoralis, assembly GCA_033576535.1. Classification (NCBI taxonomy): domain Eukaryota; kingdom Metazoa; phylum Chordata; class Amphibia; order Anura; family Aromobatidae; genus Allobates; species Allobates femoralis. Next base: position 452,619,501 of record JARQOC010000004.1, read on the forward strand.
TGCTAATGTGACCCTAGCCTTAGTGACTTATGCAAAACTACCCTCTTATTCCCCCTACCCAACTGATTTATACTCAGGAGACATGCTTGGACAGTACAATATGTTTCAGTAGGAATATTGATTTAGACATCTTTCATGCATAGTTTTTTTATTAATCATGTGCTTTGGGGCCTGGAGGAGAAGTATGATTTTATGAGGTCGGGGGTAGGGGTGTTCAGACATTTTTTTCTGGTGCCATTCTTAGGTCACACAACATTTCCCTTTCTGTCCTGTTAATTTTCCCTGAAGCATGATCTATGTGCATACACTAGAGCAGTGATGGCGAACCTTTCTGAGGCCGAGTGCCAAAACTGCAACCTAAAACAAAATTATTTATGGCGAAGTGCCAACACGATAATATAACCTAAGTTACAGCAGGAGTGGTAATCACAAGCGCTGCACAGGGGGGAGAGCCAGCAGATGCTAACTCTCTTCCCTGTACAGGGCTTGTAGTCCTGAAACATTGATGATCAATTCAATTATTTTAACAATTAATTGATTTTAAACTTACCTTTGCAGTCTTCCCTTCTCTTCGGCAGTGGTCAGACAGCTCATGTGTACTGCACATTGAAGCTGAGCTGCTGCCACTGCCCTTTCTAGGAACAGCAGGTAGATTGATCTGTATGGAAAAAATGCAGAATATTAGACAGATAGGAGATAGATTTTATCATGAAATACAAGCAGATTTCATACTGAAATCATGGTCCTCATCTTGTAGTAATATCTCCATCATGACCCTCTCCTTGCAGTAATGTGTCCCATCCTGACCTTCCCATTGTAGTTATGTGCTCCATCTTGTCCTTCCCCTTCTAGCTATGTGCTCCATCCTGACCCTCTCCTTCTAGTTACGGGCTCCATCCAGATCCTCTCCTTGTAGTAATGTGCTCCATCCTGACCCTCTCCTTGTAGTTATGTGCTCCATCCTGACCACCTCCTTCTAGCAATGTTCTCCATCCTGATCCTCTCCTAGCTTTTTGCTGCATTCTGATCCTCTCCTAGCTATATGTTCCATCCTGACCCTCTCCTTGCAGTTGTGCTCCATCCTGACCCTCTCCTGGCAGTAATGTTCCTATCCTGACCCCCTTCTTGTAGTAATGTCTTCATCCTTATCTCCTTGTAGTATGCCCCATCCTTGTCCCCTTGTGGTAATGTCCCTATCCTGCCCCATCATGTAGTAATGCCCCATCCTGTTGTAATGCCCTATCCTTGTCCTCTTGCAGCAATATTCCCCATCCTGCAGTAATGCCCTATCCTTCTCCCCTTGTAGTAATATGCCCCATCCGTGTCCCCTTGAAGTAATATGCCCCATCCTGCAGTAATGTGTCTCATCCTTGTCCCATGTAGTAATATGCCCCATCCAGCAGTAATGTGCCCCATCCTTGTCCCTTGGTATTATTGCACCACCATTGTCCCCATCACATAGTAATATCCCCAACTTGCCCCCTGGTAGTATTTCCCTATTCTTGCCTCCATTACATAGTAATCTGCCCCATCCTTGTCCCCATCACATAATATGCCCCATCCTGCCATCACATAACAATATGCCCCATCCTGCCCCATCACATAACAATATGCCCCATCCTGCCCCATGACATAATATGCCCCATCCTGCCCCCTATTAGTATTGCCCCATCCATCCATCATCCTCTTAGTATTGCCCCATCCATCCTGCCTCCTCCTAGTATTGCCCCATCCATCCATCCATCCATCCATCCTCCTCTTAGTATTGCCCCATCCATCCATCCTCCTCTTAGTATTGCCCCATCCATCCATCCATCCTCCTCTTAGTATTGCCCCATCCATCCATCCATCCTCCTCTTAGTATTGCCCCATCCATCCATCCATCCTCCTTGTATTGCACCATCATCCTCCTCCAGGTATTGCCCCATCATCCTCCTCCTCCTCCAGGTATTGCCCCATCATCCTCCTCCTCCTCCAGGTATTGCCCCATCATCCTCCTCCTCCTCCAGGTATTGCCCCATCATCCTCCTCCTCCTCCAGGTATTGCCCCATCATCCTCCTCCTCCTCCTTGTATTGCCCCATCATCCTCCTCCTCCTTTTTGTATTGCCCAATCATCCTCCTCCTCCTCCTCCTTGTATTGCCCAATCATCCTCCTCCTCCTCCTCCTTGTATTGCCCAATCATCCTCCTCTTCCTCCTCCTTGTATTGCCCCATCATCCTCCTCCTCCTCCTCCATGTATTGCCCCATCATCCTCCTCCTCCAGGTATTGCCCCATCATCCTCCTCCTCCAGGTATTGCCCCATCATCCTCCTCCTCCTCCTTGTATTGCCCCATCATCCTCCTCCTCCTTGTATGGCCCCATTCTGGCTGCTGGTAAAAAAAAAAATTTCATACTCACCTCTCTTCCTTCACCGTTGCTGCAGCTTGCATCCTGTCTCCAGCGCTGAGGAAGGTCACGTGATGCCGGGGCGCATCACGTGACCGCTGTCACATGACACTGGCCGGGAGGGCGGGCCTAGAAGTGTGTGAGAGAGGAGAAATGTCTCCTCTGCTCAGATACAGCTTAGATCTGCCGGCGGCGCTGCGCACGCCAGCAGATCAAACCGGCAGTGTGGTGGCGAGGCTGCGTTCCAGCGGAGGCGGCTCTGCGTGCCACCGCTGGCACACATGCCATAGGTTCGCCATCACTGCACTAGAGCATCTCAATTAATTAGAATATCATCGAAAAGTTAATATATTTCAGTAATTCAATACATAAAGTGAAATGCATATATTATATAGTCATTACAGACAAGTGTTTATTTATGTTAATGTTGATGATTATGGCTTACAGCCAATGAAAATCCAAAGGTCATTATCTCAGAAAATTAAAGTAGGGATGATGAAGGGTTGAAAACCGCGCTGGCATATTCTATGTTTAAAGATATATTTATTAGTCAACAAGGAAACAACAAAAGTAAGTTGAGATGAAAGAATTTCAACATATACATAAATTATAAACATAATGAATGCATAGTATACAAATTCAGAGAAGAAATAAATAATATAAGAGAAAAACAATATAGACAAAAGACATAAGTAAAAGAAATAAAATAACCAAATATTTACAACTGACACGACAATTATGAGTATCCAAAAAAAAAAAACTAGCTCTTAGCAAACTAAGTACAATCAAAATGATAAATGGAGAAATTCAGGCTAAATTAGGGCAGATGAAATGTAAGAGTCGTTATATACATTCAAACCCAACTCGCCCATTCCGTCATGTTCTTCAATCTAGCATGCATACCCTCTCAAGAGCAAACGTGAATTCAAATGAGTTGTGCAATGCTATGCAATCCATAAAGTCCTCTATGGATGGAACACAATCACTCCTCCACCTAGAGGCGATAAGATATTTAGCTACTAATAGGATATGTAAGGCCAAGAATCTTTTACATTTTGGGAGATCGCATATCACAATCAACAATACAGCAGAGTCAAAAGTTAAGACCATGTCTAAGTCTAAAACTAAATTGATCAGGGACTGGACATCTAACCAAAAGGAACGTAACTTTGAGCATGACCAAAATATATGACGGACAGATCCCAGTAGTCCACATTTTCTCCAACATAAATTAGAAACAGTAGGGTCTATCTTACGTTGTTTTAAAGGTGTAAAATACCACTTGGTATATACTTTATATTGAGTTTCCAGAAGTTTTGAGCAGGGGACAGAGGAGTAAATATTTTTTAAAATGATGGGCAATTGGTTATGTAAAGTATGATTATCGATGTCAAGTTGGTGATCCCATACTGTATAGAATCTAGAATTATTAAAAGTCACATCCTTATTAAAAGTTTTATAGCTATTAGTTTTCCACACAAGTTGGCTTCCAGTGTGACGAAGTAGGAGGTCAATATTGTTAGGTAGTGTAAAATCTAGACGTGGGTTGTTTAAAGTCTCATGCAGTAAAGTCCAAGTAGGTCTGTCAGATTCAGATAAGGCTGAAACGAGAAGAGACAACCTCAAGAGGCTAACCTCTCACCATCAACCACGTCAGACACATACCTAATATTCCTACTCTTCCAGATAGTCAAATTAAGAGATGGACACAACCAGGAAAAAATATCTATTGGGAGCCAGACAGGAGAAACTGGAGAGAAGATGGTTTTTATTGATCTGATTAAACGTCCTCCAAGCCTTGATAGTGGCATTAAGTGGAGTTTCTAGGGGAAGTCTCTTTTTTGGATTAAGGAGGTACAAAACAATAAACAATGCAGGATTCTGTTGCTTCATGATGGATCGTTCTATATTTACCCAGGATGGTGAGTATTCCGTACTTCACCATCATGAACTAATTTGAGTAATGATAGCTAGATAATAGGCCCTAAGATTGGGGATACCTAAACCTCCATGTAATTTATGTTTTTCAAGAGTTCTAGGAAATTTCCCTCGCCAAATAAATCGGCTAAGTTGTGTCTGGAGACGTTTAAAATATTTCTGAGGGATGACCACAGGGAGGGAACGGAAGAGGTATAGAATTTTGGGAAGTAGCAACATTTTATAGGCCGCAATACGTCCCGTCCAGGAAACCTCTAAATTTGACAGATAAGACACGTTTCAAAAGGGATTTAACAATATCTGATAAATTTTTATCAACCATGTTAGATAGAGGTTTAGTAATGGTGATTCCCAAATAGGGAATTTCTGACAGTGACCAGGAGAAATTAAATTCAGTTTTTAGAATATCTAATAGGTGATGTTCAATATGATGGGGCAAAACCTGTGTCTTATTAGTATTCAATTTATAATGAGACTCCAGAGAATCTCTCAACAATGGCCATCAGATTCGTAAGAGACACCAGAGGATCCGATAGAATAATCAGTAAATCGTCTGCAAATAGTGATGTAACGTGTTGACGCCCATGTAATGGACATCCCCGGATCCCTTCATGTGACCTTATTGCCTCCACCAATGGTTCTAAAAAGAAAATAAATAAAGTAGGGGACAGAGGGCATCCCTGTCGAGTTCCATTGGTAATTCTAAAGGAGTCAGACACAACATTATTTGTTAGAATTTTGGGGGATGGATGGGAATACAAAGCTCTAATAATATTAAATATGGGACCAGAAAAAATTTTTTTTAAGGGACTCAAATAAAAACAGCCAATTTACTCGGTCAAAAGCCTTTTCAGCGTCTAGAGAAATCAGCAAAGTGGGAAGATTTGACATTTCTACATATGATATAATATGGAGTAATCCTCTCGTGGCGTCCATAGTACTTCTGCCACTGACAAAACCTGTTTGGTCAATATGAATTAAGAGAGTTGTATACTTAGATATTATTAACAACAACTTTGGCTATAATTTTAGCATCAGTGTTTAAGAGCGAAATGGGCCTATAATCTCTGACATTTAGGGCATCCCCTTTATCCTTGGGAATGACTGTAATTAATGCTTCCTGCATTTCTGCAAGAAGAAGGGATGCCATGGAGGCCGAATTAAGAAGTCTAGTTAAATAAGGTGTCAGGATGTCAGCAAAATATTTGAAATATTCATTAGATAATCCATCGGGCCCAGCCGATTTCCCAATTCTGAGGGATTTCACTGCTTCTGTAATCTCAGAATTCTGAAAGGGACAATTAAGAAGATCCACCTCTTCAGTAGTCAGAGAGGGAAGGCTCAAGGAACCCAGAAAAGAGTTAATATCCAACAGAGAGGGTTGTACAGCCCCTGGACTTAAATTCAAATTATAAAGGTTTTTATAAAAGTGCAGGAATTCACTTGAAATATCCTCTGGGTGTCTGTAAGTCAACCCCTGCTTGTTTTTGATTAGTAGAATCCTCATCTTTTGCCTCATCAGTTTTATTCGATGGGGGAAAAATTTATTAGGTTTATTGTGGCAAATATAGTAATTTAGTTTAGAAGACTGAATCATTTTGTTATAGTCAGAAATTAAAAGGGACCTTAATTCTATTCTAAGCTTTAAGATTTTAAGCTGGGTAGACGGAGGAGACGCTATTCGTGATTCTTCTAGGGTACGAATGTCAGCTACCAGAGATGCAAGTTTGGCATTAGATTGTTTTTTGAGACGTGAATTTAGTTCAATCAACTTGCCCCTAACTACTGTTTTATGGGCTAACCACAATGTCTCAAAACTAACTGCATCACCATCGTTCTCTTTAAAGTAATAATTTAGAGTGTCTATCAATTCCTTTCTTGAGTTGGGATAAGAATAAAGAAAGGTATTGGCCCTCCAAATCCTAGTGGATAAAGCACCCCCTCTAGGGACCAACTCAAAAACTATCGGGGAATGATCAGACCAAGTCTTTGGCAGGATTTTGATCTTTTTAATTTCATATATAGAGACACTATCAGCTAGAACTAGATCTATTCTAGATAAGGAAAGCTGGGAATCCGAGTAGTATGTGTATTCTCTAGAAGTGGAATTAATACATCGAAATACATCATAAGCGCTCTCTATCAATCCAAGGATTCAAGGTTAAATTAGAAACTCTACGAGTTCCAGAGGAATCCAAAAATGCATCAGGTATTACATTAAAATCCCCAAAGAGAATCAAAGAACCCTTACGATTTTCCGAAATTAAAATCATTAATTCTTTCAAAAATCTATTCTGACCCTTATTAGGGGCATACAGAGTAACCAAGGTATAATAGACACCACTAAGCCTACAGATTAAAATGATATATCTTCCCTCTGTATCTGCAATAAGTCTCCTGTTCAAATTGGATGTTATTTCTAATCAAAAAGGCGACACCCGCCTTCTTTTTTTTTCTGAGAGGCTAAGATAATAGATGAAAATAACTTATTTTCAAATGTCGGAGGATTATAATTAGAAAACTTAGTCTCCTGCAACCCCGCAATATCTATTTTAAATCTAAATATGTCTCTCCACAGTAGATACCTCTTATGAGGGGAATTTAGGCCATGTGCATTCAGGGACATGAAATTATTGGCCATAAAAGCAAATAAACGAAGTAATGTCAGTAGAGAAAAGACTTACTAAACCATGCAGCCACGAGATTTGTGGAATGAAATATAAAACATTCATCGTGTCAATAAGTACTAAAAAAAAAAAAAAAAAAAGACTAAAACAAGAACAGAATAATATTTAGAAATATATACAATAACGGACTAACTGACTATATGGAGCAGTTACAATTAACTGATAGAAAAAGCCCCTTGGGGAGAAAAAAGGCCTCTCACCCACAACAATTAATAATGTATTATACACATCTAAGGGTAATCACCTCAGTGTTTCAAAATGAAGTTCTGCTTAACCCAATATAAGTATTCAGGTTACTGGCGGGTCAGCAATGCCAAGCTCTCTTAAAAGTTGAAGACCCTCCTCCAATCCGTCTATCACATGAGAAGTAGGACCCCGCTTAAAGTTAATTCTGGTCTGGGAGAGCCATCTAATATATAATTCCCCTAATGCACTTCCATAAGTTTCGGCGCTACTTCCGTCGTTGTGGCCGTGGGTGTGCGGTGCCCATGCGACCTGCGAAGCTTTGCCCTCTGCGTGGGCATTGCAAACCGTTTCAGCCTTGCGAGCAATGCCCGCGCAGCGGCCATTGCGAGTCTCCCACCCCGGCGAGCTACAGACTTCGTCGCTCCGACCGACGAGAGCCGAGAGCCGTGGCCGAAAACAGAACCAAGTGCCTGGCCATGCACAGCTCTAAATACTGCTATGTATCTCAATGGGCAGTGAGGCGCTATGCTCATTGGTCGGAGCCAGCACACAGCGACCAATGAGAATAGCGCCTCACTTCTCATTGAGATACATGGAGGACTTTGAGTTTCAAATTTACCGCTGTAAGTGAGGCGCGAAGCTCATTGGTCGCTGTGTGCTGGCGCCGACCAATGAGAATAGCGCCACACAGCGGTAAATTTGAAACTCAGTCCTCCATGTATCTCAATGGGAAGTGAGGCGCTATTCTCATTGGTCGCTGTGTGCTGGCGCCAACCAATGAGAATAGCGCCTCACAGCGGTAAATTTGAAACTCAGTCCTCCATGCATCTCAATGGGAAGTGAGGCGCTATTCTCTGGTCGGCGCCAGCACACAGCGACCAATGGGCTTCGCGCTTCACTTCCTATGGAGATACATGGAGGACTTTGAGTTTCAAATTTACCGCTGCAAGTGAGGCGCTATTCTCATTGGTCGGCGCCAGCCCACAGCGACCAATGAGAATAGCGCCTCACTTCCCATTGAGATACATGGAGGACTTTGAGTTTCAAATTTACCGCTGTAAGTGAGGCGCTATTCTCATTGGTCGGCGCCAGCACACAGCGACCAATGAGAATAGCGCCTCACTTCCCATTGAGATACATGGAGGACTTTGAGTTTCAAATTTAGCGCTGTAAGTGAGGCGCGAAGCTCATTGGTCGCTGTGTGCTGGCGCCGACCAATGAGCATAGCGCCTCACTGCCCATTGAGATACATAAAACATTCCGTTTTATCTGTAGTTTCTATAACAGTGTGTAGTTGTACTGCCACTGTGAAGTTAACCCCTTATATACCATTTCTGCCTTAACTCCATACTTTGTAGTCTCTATTACTACTGCCAGTAGGAACATTAACCCCTTATATTCCATTATTGTTATTTCTATTACACAGTGTATAGTTGTAATGACACTGCGAAATTAACCCATTATATACCAGTTCAGCATTAACTGCATATTTGGTAGTGTTTATAACTACTGCCACTGGTACATTAACCCCTTGAACACCATTTTGGATATAATTTACTGCGCTGACTCTGTTGTGGGAGTGCCTGTGGGACATTAACTCCTTCAATAACATTTTTGATATTATAAGTTCCTACTCTGTTATAGTCCTGTTAGTCGGACATTAACTCTTTCTACACCTCCACTATATTGCTACCCTCACAGTTCTGCCTACATCGCCTACTTAGTCATATATCTGGTGTTTAAGTATTATTTAAAACTCTTAAAAAAATTATATACAGATTCTAGACTCCCGATTCTTTAGAATCGGGCTCACAGCTAGTCTATACATAATACCATTAGCCCTCAATATCTTGGTGACAGGTATCAGAATTTTATGTTTGGACCATGTTTCCTTAGAGAGGTCTGAAAAAATTTTAATATCATGAAATGGTCTAGGTAACGTTTCATGCTTCTGAATGTCGGTGGTGAGGAGATTTTTTTTATTTGTTTTTAAAGCTAAAAGTAACCAGAGTGTCTCTAGGCAACTTCTCCGGGACAGATGTGGGTTTAGGAAGGCAAAAAGCTTTATCCAGCAAACACTCTACATCCGACAGTGAGGGCAACACTGTTTTAATCATTTTTTTTAAGGTAAGGCTGTAATTCAGACCTCGTGACTGTCAGGAATTCCTCTCAATTTTAAATTGGACTGTCTATTAGTATTGTCAAAATAATCCAATTTACTGGACAATGTTTTATAATCCTGTTTAGTTTTGTCCGATTCTTTTCTAAGAGAGCTATTAATTTTAGACAGTCTTATTATCTCAGCCTCCATATCGTCAGCTCTGGTAGTTAGGGTGGAGAGCGCTTCTTTAATATCAGAGAACTCCATTTTCATCTGATCAGCGAAGCTGTGGAAGAGGTCAAGCAAAAAGTCCCTATCTACTGGCCCAGCCTGACCCCTCATTTTAATAGATAAGGGAGAGGAAGTGACCCTAGGTCTTTGTTTAACAGGGGGGGGACCAGAACTGTCACCCCCTCCCGAGTCCAATTCCTCCAAAGTAGATCCAACAAAAGCAGAACTCCCAGGGGGGCTTATGTCCTTACGTTTTGAGGTCTGCTTCAAGCTGTCACCACCCCTATGATCTAGGGTGTCCATATCTGAGTCCCGTATGTGAGAATCTATTTTATCCACCTTCTTTTTGTGTTCGCTATCCAAAATCAGCCTAGCTGTAGATGGAGTGCACTTAAGATGGGGTTTAGTGGACCTACCTGTAGGATTCATAGTGACCTTATGAAGATCTGTCTGCCTACGAGACATAGTAAATAAAAGGAAGGTGTCTAAACAGTATCAGGATTATAAAGCTTAATATAAAAATATCAGTGTGGCTATATATTCAACCTCAATGTTAGAATCTGGTCACTGTCAAAGCTAATTGAAACAATGCCTAAATCCCAGCAGCACCAGTACACTGTAACGCTACCCATACAGATAAGAAAACAGTTAACTTAAATAAACATATACATATTCTTGAGATCTGCTTCACACTCCGGAAATCCCAGGGTCTGCGAAGCTTGCGATCGCCGGAGGCCCTCCGACCTCACTTGCCCACGCAGAATCCTCAGATGTTATGAGTCTTGAATATTGCAGAAAAGTCACCAGTAATATGTATATATCAGATATACTGGACCAATACAATGGCTTAATATCGTGCATAAACTAGTAACAAATCCAAATTTGTCCAATATAGTATAATCATCACTAATAGATGAAAATAGGATCCAGGTGAAAAGAGACAGTATAATCTTTAAAAAGTAGACTGTGAAGAGTAATTGAAGTGTTTATTTGTAACTTCCGCAGAAAATCCTCAAAATAAATAAATAAATTAAAAAAAAATTTTTTTTAAAATTTAAAAAATTAAAATAAAAAAGAAAATTGTATGAGTATAACAATAGTACAATAGCTGCTACACTTCAACTTAGATGACAATGCAGGACAAAGGTGCAGTAGGAAATTGTGAGATATATAGAGAAAAGCAGGTCTATTTTATTTAAAATGGACCAAGAATTGCATTCCACATGTATAGTGCTGTGAGGAGCCAGCACTACTTAAATAGTGAGACAAGCAAAGTCAGTGGTGAGCAGCAATTACTATGTGAGCTGCACAGCATCATATCAACTCAGGCGCAAGTACCAATAGATATAATAGACACTATGCAATATGTGTGAGTAAAGTTCTTAAAGGGAACCTGTCACCCGATTTTAAGCTCTTAAACTATCTCTAGCTGTCCCTACACCTTCCTAGCAGCTCCCTATCTCTCCCTTTCTTATCTAAAGTGGCCCTATGAAAGAAGTGTAAAATAAGATAAAACTTACTGCAGTCCCCGTAGTTAGGGGACTGGGTAGGCGTGGCCTCTGTTCCTTCCTCACACCTCCATCTTGTAATGCACGCCCCGCTGGGCGGCATTATTCAGGGTCCACTCAGCCCCATAAATTGTAATCTCCCACCCTCTACACCTCTTTGCACTGGCCGGGCGTCACAGCCGACGCAGTGCATTATGGGCCGTCACGTGATTGGCCCTACTGCATTCTGGGTCCGATCACGTGATCGGCCCCAGTGCATTATGGCCTTGATCACGTGATTGGCCCCGGCTCTGCGCATGCGCAATGCGCTTATTGAAGCCGGGGCCGATCACGTGATCAAGGCCATAATGCACTGGGGCCGATCACGTGACGGCCCATAATGCACTGCGCCGGCTGTGACGCCCGGCCAGTGCAAAGAGGTGTAGAGGGCGGGAGATTACAATTCATGGGGCTGAGTGGACCCTGAATAATGCCGCCCAGCGGGGCGTGCATTACAAGATGGAGGTGTGAGGAAGGAACAGAGGCCACGCCTACCCAGTCCCCTAACTACGGGGACTGCAGTAAGTTTTATCTTATTTTACACTTCTTTCATAGGGCCACTTTAGATAAGAAAGGGAGAGATAGGGAGCTGCTAGGAAGGTGTAGGGACAGCTAGAGATAGTTTAGGAGCTTAAAATCGGGTGACAGGTTCCCTTTAAGTATCGGTTTTATCCACAGGAGCACTGAGGCTGTAGGTTTCTGTTAATAAAAACCACAAAACAAACAATACTAGTCCAAAAATAGTTCTGAGGGGTCTGGAGAGACCCAGGACAACTCTCCAAAGGGTTCTGAGAAGAAATTAGGCTGGCACAGCAAAGCACAAAGCTCTGAAAGCTCTGAAGTAATTCCAGTGTAAATTCCAACGTAAGCTCCAATGGATTAAACAGGAGCTATGCAATATGCATAAGTAAATTTCTTAAGTATCAGTTTTATCCACAGAAGCACTGAGGCTGTAGGTTTCTGGTAAGTCTAGCTTCACATTTCAGGATGGTTGCGTTGCGTCCCATGCGCATGCGCAGCCGCAGGTGAAAACGCATGCAAACGCGTGTAAATGTTGCGTTTTACATACGCATGCGCATAGCTTTGCGCACGCAGGTCCGCAACGTTCACATGCGTTTGTCTGCGTTTTGAGCCTTGCGAATGCGTTTTCCATCTGCATGCGTTCGCTAAACTTAGCCCAATTTTCAGTGACCCTGCCTACAGACACGCCCATGGGCTTTTTGAGCATGCGCACTAAGGTGTCCGCATGCGTTTCATCCGCAGCTGTGCGCAAAACCATCCGCATGCGTACAATCTCATAGGGGGCTAATGTTGGTTGTATCCGCAGCGTGCGCATGCGGACACTTGCATTTTTTTGGACGCGCCGAAAAATGCTACAAGCCGCGTTCCCTGGCGGCATAAAATCTTCTTCTCCGTCCGCATGCGTATAGTTACGCAGCTGAACGCGAACGAACGTGGCTATGTGCGGATGACTGCGCATCCCATGTTAAAGATAGGTGCGCAATCTGCATGCGGATTTCGGGACACAGAGCCGCACCCTCTGCGGCGCAAACGTCCTGAAATGTGAAGGCACCCTAATAAAATACACAACAAAAAATACTAGTCCAAAAATAGTTCAGGGGGGTCTGGGGAGACGCAGGACAACTCTCCATAGGGTTCTGAGAAGAAATTAGGGTGGCACAGCAAAGCACAAAGCTCTGAAAGCTCTAGAAGAAATGCTGAATCTTGGATTTTTTGACAGGAAAAGTCTAAAATCATAGGTGCCAATCCAAAAATAGGTTAGGAGGGTTCAGACTATCCCAGGGTAACCTCCTGTAGAGGAACACCCTAGAAATTAAGAGGTACAATATTGCTGCCAATGGAAGCCTGTCAGAAGCCTGTCAGAAGCCTGTCAGAAGCCTGTCAGAAGCCTGTCAGAAGCCTGTCAGAAGCCTGTCAGAAGCCTGTCAGAAGCCTGTCAGAAGCCCCCAAATCATGGAAATCAATGGAAAAGTCACACAGGCTGTCTCTCAAAGTTTCTGTCAGTATACTGAGAGATTTGAAGCCTAATTATATAAAATTTGGGGAGTATTAGGCAATGAAGATATTATGAGGTGACTAGGCAGCCATTATTCATGAGGTGACAGCACAGTTCTTTACCTCAGGCAAATTTGATGACTGGACTCTGAAGAGAATTCTTCTTAAAAGTGACCACTGACCCAAACAAAACGTTCCCAAGGTGATTACCAGCTTGATAGTAGATCTTTTTTCAGTGGTCAAAGTCCGCCTCCCTTGCACTCCCCTCCCTGCTCAGCATGGTCATACATTTTGAAGATGGACTATGAATAAAGAAAGAAAGATATCAAATGTCGGTGAGTGCGGCTTTTTGATTCTGTTTGCTGTTATTGATTAATCGCTATCTTGCCAGCACCACACGGCTAACCCGCAGGCTTGAGTCACACTAGTGACAGCGGCTTATTGCAAGTTAGTGCCCAGCATTTCTTATATTTTGGACATTGTCTGGACTGTTTTATAAAATATGTTAACACAAAGTTATATTTAGTTAGATTTCATGGTATAGTAATAGAAATCTGAAGCATGTTTGTTATTTGTGTGCAGAATGCTATAAAGCGAACATAGTTGCAAACGGCCCGTGTAACCTTTTTTCTGAAAAATAAAGTTTTAATTTCATTTTTTATTTGTGTATGATCAACTATGTTCACATACAATTTAATAATGAAATAGGTATTCAAATAAAGCACAGTAGCTAAAATCAACATTTTTATAGGTCGGGCCATATTGACCCGAAACAGTACACGTGTATAGCAGGGTTAAATGTAATATTTGTAGGCATAATAAAAGTAGACATAAAAACCTTCTACACAATGAAAAAAATCCACCACACCCATAGTCCTCATCCATTGCTGTCCATCCTATCAATGGGAGTGCACTTGATCATGCCTTGACACCCTTGGTGAACCATTGCCATCATTGCCTTATATGAGACTGAGCTATATCCTTGATAAGGGGTCGGCCTTGGAATCTCTGATCCAAAACCGAACCACAGGGCCTGAGTCCATAAACATCTAGTCTTAGTAACCTTAAGACTGGATGTTAGCTCAAAAATTAGGCACACAGAAGAGTTACTAAATGTGCTGGTTGATTGAGCCTGATCTTGCCCTTTCAAATGCCGGTAAAACATCATGACAAGGGGCGGGTACACTTGCGGTCACATGCTGATGACGCCCGAGCGTCATGGACGGTGACGCAGGAGCGATGATGTGGTGACCGGAAGTGATGCACTTGCGTTCCACGGCCCGGAAGTGTCGCGCGTGTGACGTAGAATGCCGCAGACAGACACGTGCAGCACAAATACAGTAGGGCTGTGAATGGAGCGCACACATGGCAAAGATTTGAAGGCCAGTGTCGTGTGGTGAGTAGCCCTAGGGAGTTATATCGGAGGAGGGGTGGTGAATGTCAGTATCGATAAGGATACTTAGCCACTTCTTTGGTATTTACTACTCTAGCACCAGCGGGGCTATATGGCGTGCAACTACATATATATGTGCAGCTATTGATGCCCATCTCCCCTGAAGACATACATGCTGTGTATAGAAACGCGTCGGGAGGCATGCATACATCACGGTGGTGACTTCCTTGGACCAAGTGGAAAACTGAGTGTCATGGAGAAGTGGACACCTTCCAGATAAAAGGTCCAGAGTGAATGTCAGGAACCTAGGAACATCAACAGAACGGGTGAGATTGTTCCTTTTCTACACTGTTAGATAAGAGTCGTTGCCACTAAACCACTATACCTCAGATAGAGGGTGAGTGTGTTAAGGCGATGCCCTATCATCTATAAGGGCAACAACTGGTTGACCACATGAGATGAGAATCAACCAAGGGTGGCCCATACTAATTTATGCACTTTTGATTTTACTAGGTTCTTATACATTTTTAAGTCAGTACTGAGTAAAAGTTAAGTTTTATGTCTATTTTAATTCTTTACTATTGCCATTTCCGCTGATTGACATAATAAAAGTAGTAGAAAATGCTTACAAAAACAACACAAACAATATATTTTTAGTTAAAAAAATAAGAAAATAAGTATGGATCCAGCATTACAGTGGTATGCAAAAATATGGACACCCCTGGTTAAAATTACTGTTATTGTGACCATTTAAGCAAGTTGAAGATGAAATGATCTCTAAAAGGCCTAAAGTTAATGATGACACATTTTCTTTGTATTTTAGGCAAAAAAAATATATATATTTTTTCATCGTTTGCATTTTTAAAAGTTATAAAAAGAAAAAAGGGCCAATGCAAAGTTTTGGACAACCTGTATGCTTAGTACCTAGTAGCACCCCCTTTAGCAAGTATCACAGCTTGTAATCACTTTTTGTTGCCAGCCAAGAGTCTTTTAATTCTTGTTTATGGGATTTCCTTCCATTCTTCCTTAGAGAAGTCTTCCAGTTCTGTGAGATTCCTGGGTCGTCTTGTATTCACTGCTCTTTTGAGGTCCAGCCACAGATTTTCAATTATTTTCAGATCAGTGTACTCTGAGGGCCATTGTAGAAACCTTCATCTTGTGCCTTTTGAGGTAGTGTATTATGGATTTGGATGTGTTTAGGATCATTATCCATTTGTAGAAGCCTTTCTCTTTTCAACTTCTGCTTTTTTAGAGATGGTGTTATGTTTGCATCAAGAATTTGTTGAAATTTCATTAATTCCTGCAACACAACTCCAAAGCATGATTAATCCACCCCAATGCTTAATGGTTGGTGAGATGTTCCTTTCCTAAAATCGTGTGCTTTTTTTCTCCCTACATACATTGGATAATTGTGGCCAAAGAGATCTACTTTAATCTCATCGGTCCACAGGACTTGTTTTCAAAATGCATCAGGCCTGTATTAGATGTTCTTTTGCATACTTCTGCCAATTAATTTTATGGTGAGGATGCAGGAGGTTTTCTTCAGATGATTCTTCCATGAAGGCCATATTTGTACAAGTGTCTTTGAATAGTGGAAGAATGTACCACAACTCCAGAGTCTTCTAAATCTTCCTGAGAGTCTTTTGGGGTTCTGATTTGCCTCTAACAATCTTACATGCAGCTGTTACTGAAATTTTGCTTGGTCTTCCATGCCATATCTTGACCTCCACTGTTCCTGTTAACAGCCATTTCTTAATTACATTTCCAATTTAGGAAATGGCAACTTGAAAATGCCATGCGATCTAGCTATAGCCTTCTCCTGCTTTGTAGTTCTCCTCCATTTATTTTTTAGAGTTCTTGGCAGCTACTTAGGCCCCTTTCACATCAGCATTTTATGCTGATCACCGCAGATGCGGCGGATTTACCGCATCTGCCGCCTAACTGTCACACTTGCGGATCACCTGCAATGTCTATGGGGCTTGCGGCAGGTGCGGTATAGTTGCGGTTTCGTCAGTTATGGCCGCAAAAAAAAAATGCGGTAAGCAGCGGTTTTTTTTGCAGTCGCAGCTCCTGCAAGTGCCAAAACCGCAACTATACCGCACTTGCCGCACCTGCAAGCCCCATAGACATTGCATGGGGCTTGCCGCAGGTGAACCACAAGTGTGATGGTTAGACGGCAGATGTGGTAAATCCACTGCATCTGCCGCGATCAGCTTAAAACACTGATGTGAAAGGGGCCTTAGAAAAACCCTAGAAAAACCCATGGCAGCTGTTTTTTGGCTTAGAGGTTAGAGAAGGCTGGGTTTATTATAAAGCTGTGACATTTGCATCATCTAACCTATTCTAATGATGACAGTGAACAAGCCATAACCCTAAAATGCTAATCATGGTCTGAAAGCTTCGTCAAAGTTATCATCTGAGCACACAAATCTCCAAAGGTGCCCAAACATTTCCATCAGCCCATTTTACGCTTTATTTTTTAAATGTTAAAGATGAAAATAATGTGTTTTTTGTTTGACAAAAATATAAGGGAAATGTGTTATCTTTAACATTATGCCTTTGTAGAGATAATTTCATCTTGACAAGGGCTGATCAAACATTTGCATGCCACTGTAAATATGCTTATATTTAGTGCATAGACTTGTTATGACAAGATGATACAACAGACTATTCACAGACAGATTTACTTTAACTATAGAAAAACATTTGTATAAGAACATGTCTTTCATTACCTGTACACATCATACATATTGTGCCATATTCTTCCATTTTTGAATGATGGATTGAACAGTGATCTGTGAGATATTAAGAGCTTGGGCAATCTTTATAAGTTAACTCTTCTGTAGTCTTCTCTAGAACTTTATCCCTGACCTGTCTAGTGTGATGCTTGGTTTTCATAATGCTGTTTGATCACTAATGTTTTCAAACAAATCTCTGATGCCTCCACAAAACAGCTGTAGTTACAGAGAAAATATATTACACACAGGTGGACTCAATTTACTAATCATGTTGTGACTGATGGAGACAATTCACTCAAGATTTTGTTTAGGGTTGTCAGTCTACATGGTGTTAAAGGGAACCTGACCTCTACAAATGACCCCCCAGCCTGTTATAACCTGTCCCTGCACCATAGTAATCCATTTGTAACCATCCCTTTCTGTCCCTAAAGCGCTATGTGAAAGTTTATTGAAGTAGTTTGTTCACCTCTTATTCTGCAGCTTCACATTACATGTGAAGCCGCAAAAGGCGGGCTTATGTGGCTCTTCCCGCCGCTGGCGTGTTAATTATGCACTCCCACATGGGCATGCTATAGAGCAGAGACATTGCTTGTCCTGCATGGGGGCGGCACAGGCTATATGATGATAATCGTGTCATATCTCCTTTACCGCCACCTTGCAGCACACGCACAGTCTCTGCTCTATAGCACGCTCATGTGGGCATGCATAATTAACACACAGGCGGCAGGGAGAGCCACATAAGCCCGCCTTTTGCAGCTTCACATGTAATGTGAAGCTGCAGAACAAGAGGTGAATAAACTACTTTTAGAAACTTTCACATAGTGCTTTAGGGACAAAGGGATGCCTACAATTGGATTACTATGGTGCAGGGACAGGTTAAAACAGGCTGGGGGGTCATTTGTAGAGGTCAGGTTCCCTTTAAATACAAAAACAGGTCACAATTTTCAGATTTATATTTCTAAAATATTTAGAAAACTATGTATAATTTCCTTTACACTTCAAAAATGCTTATTGATAACAATCCACACAGACAAATAAATCAAACTACAGATATCCATAAATGTAGTGATGTGCAATAATGAGAAATGACACAGTAAAAAATATTGAATACGCTTACTGACAATTAATAAATACTTTGTTTAAAAACTTTGTTGGTGATGAAGCTTCAAGACGCTTCTTGTATGGAGAAACTAGTCACATGCATTGCTCTGGTGTGATTTGGACCATTCTTTCGCATAAACAGTCTTCAAATCCTAAAGAATCTATGGGCTCCATCTATGAACTCTGAACGTTAGTCACTTCAATAAATTTACGATTGGATTCAGGTCAGGTGATTGGCTGGGCCATTTTAGCAGCTTTATTTTCTTTCTCAGAAACCAATTGAGAGTTTCCTTTTCTGTGTGTTTGGGATCATTGGATTGCTGAAAAGTCCAGACTTGTTTCCTCTTTATCATCTTGATAGATAGCAACAGAATTTTAAGAATGTCTCAGTGTATTTGTTCATTCACCCTTTCTGCAATGATATGGTCTTTGCCAGTGCCTTAATACAGCCCTACATAATAATGTTCCCACCTCCAAACTTCACTGTTGGTATAATGGTTTTGGGTTGACGAGCAGTTACATTTGGCCTTCAGACATGATGTGTATTATGACATCCAAAGAGTTAAGTTTTGTTCTCATCTGAATAAACTATATTCGCCCAATATGTTATAAGTTTGTCTAAATGTTATTAAGCAAACTTTATATGTGCTTGAATATGCTTTTTGTTCAGCAATGGAGTCTTACATGGTGAACAGGTCATGGGAATTGAATGTATTAATTATTGTTTTATTTAAAACTGTCCATTGACCGTTGGACAACACTTCTGATTAGAGATGAGCGAACATTTTAGTGTTCGGGTTTTGTTCAATTTGACAAAAGCGGGGCGTTCACCACATTGTTCGACGGACAGTTTGCCTAACCCCTGAACCCCATCGAAATCAATGGCAGGCAACATGAACCACATAAACACCTTCAAAGGTGTCAAAAAGCTGCCAAACTACTCATATTAGTGCTAGAAAAGGGACAACAATCTACAAATAACAAAGTCTCATGGTGTAGCATGGGTGCATGAGACTCGGTCTGTGCCAGCCTGCACACAATTCAAAATCAGCTAAGAATAGGAGGTGGTTCAAACTCAGTTACAAATGAGAGATGGATAAGTCACAGGGGAAAAGTAGCAGCAGTTTTCTACAACAAGTAAAAGGAGGAGGAGTAAAAAGAAGTTGAGTGACAGGTGTAGGCATGTCACTCAGAGAGCCCTGCTCAAGTCATGCATCACACAACTAGGAGACCCTGACAAGAGTCCCCACTTTTCCAAAAATGAGTGTCAGACCACAGTAAAGTGGTATTCATTATTTTGTATAGGGCCACAATGGCAGAAAAATAGTGTCAGGATTTCTGGCTTTTCCAGGCTACCTTCAGTGTTTCCTCGCCATTTGTAAAGATGGAGTGTGCTGTTTTACCATGTCTATGTGATTCCTGCCCTTCCTGCTTTATAAGTTCAGTCCGTGTTCCTCACCAGTGCTCGAGTATATTGTTCCTGCTCTTGCTTAGCTTTGTGAAATCACCTGCTTCTGCTTCTCAGACTGCTCTGCAATCCTACTAGGCAATTACATGCTCTCTACTTTTACAATGTCTCCTCTAGCTAAAGTGTGCCAGGGATTTACCGGCTGCCAGGTCTGTATGAACTACAGTAAGCCTTATTAACTGCATACTGTTATGCTTGTTGCAGTGTATTTTCCAGGACTGTCCGGGACTGTGTTTTCTAACTGCACTGCATAGTTTAAATTCAAGACTTTGCTTATTATATGAACTTGTTTCAAGGACTATACCTTAATCTGTCCACATTCATTCAGAACTGAGTTGTAGGATACACTTAATCTGAACAGGGTCACAAAACACTAAACCACAATTGGGCCACACTCAATGTAAACTTGTATTGTGAGGACTGTTTCGTTATTAACTATTCTCTGTGTGAACAAGGATCTAAGATCTATTCTGTACTTACTAGAACTGTGTATTTCTCTGGACTCATGCTGCTGACCACACCTTATTTTTGTATTTTCTACATTGTGTTTTGCTTGTTAATTTGTGCACAATATAGATGTGAACTAAAACTTGTCTGTTCCATCATTGTCGAATGCTATCAGATTATTCAAGTTTCGTACAAATATATTACAGACAGGAGGCCTGTGGTCCCAGCATTTCAAGGTTGATTATTTAGGAACAGGTGCAGGAGTTTCAGGAGTAGCTTTGTACTAGGTGAGCCCTGCTCAAGTCATGCACCACACAGCAAGAAGAACTCAAGATGAGTCACCACTTTTAAAAAAAAATTAAGGTCAGACCACAGGAAAGTAGCTTCATTTGGCCCAGACCAAAAATTGCAGAATGGCCCAGCCTGCATGCAAGGAACAGGGTCTGTAAAAGGACCTGGCCTAGCAATTTAAAGTTAAACATTGATCAGGAACAGGGAGATGAGAGACAGGTGTAGGGCTGTTGAGCAAGGTGTGCTCAAACCTCATGCAAAAGCTCCAATACATTTTAGGCTACATCTCTCATGTGGCACAAGTATCAGCTTCATGGATTACTATAGGATGTCGGATTCAGGTGGGTCATTGACCTTTATTATTATTGTTATTATTATTATTATGCACCATTTATTCCAGGGTGCTTTACATGTGAAAAGGGCATACAGTCCCTGACAAAAGTTATGTCGCTTATCCATGTTATGTAAATAAAAGCTTATAACCTGACGTTAAATTAATCCATTGGTTTTATAAATTACTCTTTTGAAAGCTGAAACCCTCCCAAGTGTGGTTTAAGTTAAGAAAGTAAATTAGCATCAATGCTGAAATATTGATCATTTAATGAACACAGAATGGTCAAATTTTGGCAAGACAAAAGTTTTGTCGCCCACAGAAAGTAATGTGATTTTCAAACAAATAATTAACTTAAAATACAAATGTATGTTGCATAACATTGATGAATGAAGTTGTCGTGCTATTAGAGTCACATTTCATATTTTGTGTGACTTCCATGGGCTTGAAGGACTGCATCCATGCGGTTCAACAATTATACATACAATTTATTAATGAAGTCATCAGTAATAGCAAAGAATGCAGTCCTACATGCCTCCCAGATTTCATCTAGATTCTTTGGTTTTGTCTTCCAAGCTTACTCATTCATCCTACCCCAAACATGCTCAATGATGTTCATGTCTGGTGACTGAGCTGGCCAGTCATAGAGCACCTTGATCTTTTTTGCCTGGAGGAACTTTATTGTAGAGATGGAGCACCATCCTGCTGCAGAATTTGACCCTTTTATGATATGGAATGTAAGAGGTAGCTAATGTCTTGATATTTTAGGCTATTGATATTGCCTTCCGCCTTGCAAATGTTTTGCACACACCCATACTGAATGTAACCCTAGACCATGATCTTTCCACCACTAAATTTAACTTTTTTCTGGGTTTTATTTTGGATCCATACGGGCTCCAGTAGGTCTCCTGCAGTATTTGTGGCGGCTGTGGTGTAATTCTACTGAAGATTCATCAGAGAAATCCACCTTCTACCACTTTTCCAGTATCCATCTGTTTAGCAGGCTAACAAGGTTTTTTATTTGCCTTTTGTTTAGTGCTGGCTTCTGGGGAATGATTCGACCATGGAGGCCATTTCGAGACAGAATCCTACAAACTATTCAGGTGACCAGGCCTGTTGGAGCTCTGCTGAAGTGGAAGAGGGGCTTGCTTTGGATTTTCTAACCAACAAACGTTCCTCCTGAGCAGTTGTCTTGCAGGACCTGCTGGACCTGGACTTGGCAAAAACATCTCCAGTCTCTTCAAATCTTTTTTTAATTCTTTGTACTTGACGCTGAGACACATTAAACGTGCCAGCCACCTCTGCATGGGATCTGGTCTTCAGCCTCTTGATAATCAAGGCTTTGGTCACAGGGTGGATTTTTGTCATGTTGTCAGAGCTCAAGTTGCAGTTCAAGTGAATGTCTGGGGTGCTGGCTTTTTATACACACCCACTAATTAACCAATCATTTACTGAGCACAGGTGAGGATGTAAACTAGGATTGGGTGCATTATATGACCAGGCGACAACTTTTGTCTTGCTAAAATCTGACCATTCTGTGTTCATTAAATGATCAATATTTCAGCATTGATGCCAATTTATTTTCTTAGCCTAAACCACATTTGGGCAGGTTTCAGCTTTCAAAAGAGTAAGTTATACAACCAATGGATGAATTTAACATCAGGTTATAAGCTTTTATTTACATAACATGGATAAGTGACATAACTTTTGTCAGGGACTGTAGTTTGACAAGTACAATATGCATGAACAATATAAGGCACACAAAGTACAGGATGGAAAGGACCCTGCTCCCAAAGGGCTCACGGTCTACAAGGAATGGGTGAAGATAAACTATAAGGGGGTAGAGCTGATCATGCAGTGGTTTAGTGGACTATGGCTCACTGCAGGTTGTACGCTTGTCAGAAGAAGTGAGTCTTCAGGTTTCTTTTGAAAGTTTCTATAGTTGACGAGAGTTTGATATTTTGGGGTAGAGAGTTCTAGAGTATGGGGGATGCACAGAAGAAATTTTGTATGCGGTTGTGGGAAGAAAAGATAAGATGGGAGTAGAGGAGGAGACATTGAGAGGATTGCAGATTGTGTGAGGGTATGTACTAGGAGACAATGTCACAAATGTATGGAGTAGAAAGGTTGTTGATAGCTTTTTATGCCATAGTTAGGGTTTTGCAGTAGAGATTAATCAAATACACACTCTTTGTTGAATGCAAAAAATAATTTCCTTATTCATGCAAGGTTAAAGCAACTTTTATTCAGCGTGTTTCGACCAATGCTATGGTCTTTTTCATGCTAGTTGCTAAAAAAAACCAAGACACAACATAAGTATTTACAATTTTGCAACATCGCAACATGTACTTGTCCTTTACATGTAATATTATGCTATACACAGTATATACACAACAGCAGTGAAACCACTGGAGGTGCTTAGAAAGCGTCACATGTCAATATATACATACTAAAGTGAAGGTATATATTTTACATAGTATCTTAGCAAGAGGGCAAGGGGCCTTTCAGAGGAGACTCCGAGGATACAGGTACACAGAATGAATATATGATTTTAATCAGATAGGGTTTATAAAAAGAAGCTAGAGTTTTCAAGAATAGATTCAATCGTTGGCAGGAGGACAACATCTCTCTCTGAAGGCATCTCACTTTCACAGACAGGGATAATGGTCCCTTAGTGCTTTTAATCTTTGTTGTATTATATGTCTGGTTAGTTTCTAAAGGGAGAGATATAAAGAGAAGTTTATTAATATCGTAGTTAGTCAACTCTGTGTTGTGAGTCCCCTGTATATTAAGACCTTGAGGGTACAGTATGCTTTGTGCCATTCCTTCTACGCTGATATTGGTGGTAAATGTCTGAAATTATAAATAAGAGTTCCTTATCAATAATCTTCAAGTTAGGAGGTCAAAGATTGTGCAGAGATGAATCTATAGTATGGAGGTAGTCATCAGGGTTATAATATACAGGGCTATACTATGCATTTCCCCACACTCCCTCTAGTCTTTCTATATAGAATACAATGCCACAATCAGTAAAATGCCTACAAAGTCATCTAAAATGTAGATAATTGTGTAAATGTGTATCATTACCTTATTTCAGATAAGTGGACTGCTTGTCTCAATTGTTCCCTAGTGTGACTGTGGTAGCGCTGAATACTATTAATCCAGTGATACCTGAAAGTGCGTGGTGATGCCAGCCCATGCGCCGTGTCACCTGTACATCATAATGATGCGCGGTGCTGAGTGGTAGCCGGGAAGCTTCACTGCTCTTGCCATAGTACCGTGCATGCGCGGAAAGTAGCACGACAGGGAAGACAGCTTGTTATGGCCCAGGCAGAGAGCCGGTCATGTGACAGGAGAGGGAGAAAAATAGGAATAAAGGGATGGATTATTAGACTGTAAAAGTTATATTTATGAAGACAGGAATGGAAATTGGTTAATATTAAAGACACATGTAGGAAATGGATAAATAGAACATGGAATTGCATAACATTCTTGGAAATGCAAAACCTGTATCACCATAAATCCAAGATAGTGAAATATGGAAGAGAACATGGTTTAGTGAACAATCATCTATGTACACATTTACGAATATATCATATATTATTTTGCATAACCTGTAAAGATTAGATGTTCTGTCTAGTATAAGATCGGTTCATATATACACACCAGAATTTTAAATCAGATAATGATGGTCTATGCATTATACGTCATATAAGCTATATTGGACTAAAAACCAAAGATATATATTCAAACATCCAACTTCGTATCTGAGTCTGGCTGTTCTATGCTCTTATTTAGACCTATTATATTGGAGAAAATGGTTGTTAAGGACACAATAAGGGTCCCAACCATAGACCAGAAGATAACAAAGAAAGGAAGGTGCATCTGATTATACTATAGACGTTCTTATCTACACAGTCTTACCATTTCAGCTAGAGTGGTTAGTAAAAAGTGGAGGAAGTGATAAAGGGAATGAACCCATACTTCTTTTAATACATCTGCAAAAAAACATATACAAATATGGATTAGATCAGTTGAACCAATCAATCCCCCTATTAAGGCCCTTAGGCATCAATGTCTGGAGTGTGTAGATCCAAAAACTTCTCTATTTTTCAGCATAGGTATGTGATCGCCTCCCCTCCTAAGTCTCTGTACTTGATCAATTACTTGAAATCTCAATTGGGAGACCATGTCTAGCCTCATTAAAGTGATGCGGTATGGGAAACCAATTCTTCCCACACCTTATAGTAGGCTTATGACTGGCTATCTGATCTTTTACATGCTGAGTGGTCTCACATACATAGAGACTACATGGACACTTGATGATGTATGCAACAAAGTTTGAATTACATGTGTAAAACTTTTATTGGATATGATTTGCCTGTGTGGGTATTGGATTACATTTTAACAGGATGTGCAATTTAAACACTGAAAATGTTCGACTTTGTTGTTTCTTGGAGCTGCCTAAGCCAGCCCTTACCAATGCGTCCATGACGTTACATGGTCTATGCTTACCTGTCTTTCAGCCGGGAGATCCTGTGGGCAGCATGCAGTGGACGGCAATCCCCATATAGCTCCACCCCCTCTGCATATTTTCCGCTACGCCATACCATCATGTACCCCCCCTCTGCATATTTTCCGGTACGCTGTACCACCACGTACCCCCATGAAAACAGCACTGACACTTACACATTAAAGGAGGAGTCTTGAAAGCATCTATTTCAGGGTATGCTCTATGTAACAGGGGTCAATATTTTTTGATGGCATTGTAGATCTTAGGCATTGCGGAATGGAGGAAGCTGTTAACAAAAGGAATTCTCTCCAGTTTGTTGAGGGAAACGGGTGAAGTAGGTGGATTCAGAATTCTTTCAGTTTCTTCATTAAGGAGTTTAGCATGGTAGTTACGTTCTGTGAATTTTTCACACCATCTGCCTCAAGCAGAGAGGTAAAATTTTCTTCTTTAAGACAAGTCTTGAAATTAGCTTAAATTGAGATCTTGGCAAGCTGTTTTAGTGGGTGGCAACTATCGTACAATAGTAATCCGTTTTGGTCTGGTGGTTTTTGGTACAAATCAAAATCTAGTCTGTTTTCTGCAGTCTTGTGGTGGTGTTACACGCAAGGATATCCTGAACGATATCATTGCAACGTCACAGATTTGAGATCGCTAGAACGATATCATTTGTACATCCTTGTGTGTAAACGAACAATATAGGATAAAAAGATCGTTAGATCGTTCATCCTAGATTTGAGATCCTGACCTCAAATCTCTCGTTCGTCGTCCAATTAGGCACTGAACGATGTGCCACATCGTTCAGTGTGAAGCCTTTTGAACAATATCGTTCAAAAGACTTCAATTCCTGCCGCAGTCATTTTTGTTTAAACGTGTTAAAAAAGCAATTTATTGTAGTGATTTTACATGTAAAAGCCGCTCCAGCAGCTGTGTGGTACATATCGGCACATAGGTGCAGGAGCAGCTATGAAGCCGGTGTTGGAGGGGTTAATAACATTGTGCCACATTGGCCCAGGGAATGCTCACACTCCCTGGAGCCATGTAGCCAATGACATTTGCCCCACAGGGGTTAAATCATTCAGGTAGCAGAAGCCGCACATTGTCGGCTCTGCTACTTCCATTCATAAAAAGCCGGCGGCTACTGTCATATTACAGTGCGCTGTGAAAAATTGTTAAAATGCTTCCAGAATAGGGAGGTATATGAGGTACTTAGGCAAAATGCGTACAGTACCCGTCCCTGTCCAGGGTGCTGATCGCTTAAGCATTCATAACTATGGGCCGCGCACCGGAGTTTCAAATATGCGCAGCCCATAGTTATTAATGCTGAGGAGATCAGCACGCTGGACAGACGGCTACTGTACGCATTTTTTAAGAAAATATATATAAATTATACATTATATAAATTATACAAATTATATATAGTATGGGGTTGAGCGCACTCAATAATTTACCATAAATTGGAATTCGTATAAAAGTGTGTTTTATTTGTAGTTTAAAAAATGTAATATATATATATAAAAATACAGGATTTTTTAAAATTTCATAAAATGTTTCATATCTAATTGGGCTTGTAGATGGTATTTCTTTATTCAGTTCCAACTTTAGCTCCTCTACTCTTTATAATGAACTCATTCACCAAACAGTGTTGATGTGGATATTCTTTTCTTGTTGTGGTACTTTTATTGCCTATGGATATTAGAAAGAGTAATCAATTTCTGAGGTGCAGGAGTTGTGCTTTCAGGTTTGAAAAAGACCCACCTTTTTATGGAGGATGGGATGTAAGTTGTAGGTGATTACAGAATCTCATCTACTTCATGAAATGGAGAGATGTATCTACTATATAATTGCCGTAGGCACGTTTGTGTCGGACCCCGGCACGCCGTGGCTTTGTCACTATGTGACGTCACCACGTGCGAGGCATTGCCCGCGTAGCGGGCATTGCGACCCCTCGCCGCTGTCATCCCGCTCCGGAGCAGCTGCTGTTAGCACATGCTGACACAGTGCTCCGGAGCCTGTGCCCCTGTGCCCCCGCTCCGGAGCAGCTGCTGTCAGCACATGCTGACACAGTGCTCCGGAGCCTGTGCCCCTGTGCCCCCACTCTGGAGCAGCTGCTGTCAGCACATGCTGACACAGTGCTCTGGAGCCTGTGCCCCTGTGCCCCCGCTCCGGAGCAGCTGCTGTCAGCACATGCTGACACAGTGCTCTGGAGCCTGTGCCCCTGTGCCCCTGTGCCCCCGCTCCGGAGCAGCTGCTGTCAGCACATGCTGACACAGTGCTCCGGAGCCTGTGCCCCTGTGCCCCCGCTCCGGAGCAGCTGCTGTCAGCACATGCTGACACAGTGCTCCGGAGCCTGTGCCCCTGTGCCCCCGCTCCGGAGCAGCTGCTGTCAGCACATGCTGACACAGTGCTCCGGAGCCTGTGCCCCTGTGCTCCTGTGCCCCGTCATACTTACCACCAGATCGCACCCGCCTCCGTCTTCCGCCCGTTATCTTCTATGTCGCCGCCACGTACAGATTGAAACCAAGATGGCGGCCGGGAAGTATCACGAGAGTTCCCGGCCGCCATCTTGGTTTCGCCCTGTTCACAGTGGCGACATGCAAGAAAGCGATGGAAGTAAGTATTTCGCCGCCACTCTGCCCCCCCCGGCCTCCACTGACCACTCTGCTCCCCGGCCTCTGCTGACCACTCTGCCCCCCCCGCCTCTGCTGACCACTCTGCCCCCCTTGATCTCCGCTGACCACTTTGCCCCCCTGGCCGCCGCTGACCACTCTGCCCCCCCTTCCCTCCACTGACCACTCTGCCCCCCCTTCCCTCCACTGACCACTCTGCCCCCCCACCCTCCACTGACCACTCTGCCCCCCCACCCTCCACTGACCACTCTGCCCCCCCAGCCTCCGCTGATCACCCTGCCCCCCGACCTTCGCTGACCACTCTGCCCCCCCCTTGGGCCTACGCTGACCACTCTGCCCCCCCCGTTCTCTGCTGACCACTCTGCCTTCCGTCCTCCGCTGATAAACTCTGCCCTCCGTCCTCCGCTGACCACTCTGCCCTTCGTCCTCCGCTGACCACTGAGCCACCGTACAGTGCTGACCACTGAGCCACCATGCAGTGCTGACCACTGAGCCACCGTGCAGTGCTGACCACTGAGCCACCGTGCAGTGCTGACCACTGAGCCACCGTGCAGTGCTGACCACTGAGCCACCGTACAGTGCTGACCACTGAGCCACCGTACAGTGCTGACCACTGAGCCACCGTGCAGTGCTGACCACTGAGCCACCGTGCAGTGCTGACCACTGAGCCACCGTGCAGTGCTGACCACTGAGCCACCGTACAGTGCTGACCACTGAGCCACCGTACAGTGCTGACCACTGAGCCACCGTACAGTGCTGACCACTGAGCCACCGTACAGTGCTGACCACTGAGCCACCGTACAGTGCTGACCACTGAGCCACCGTACAGTGCTGACCACTGAGCCACCGTACAGTGCTGACCACTGAGCCACCGTACAGTGCTGACCACTGAGCCACCGTACAGTGCTGACCACTGAGCCACCGTACAGTGCTGACCACTGAGCCACCGTACAGTGCTGACCACTGAGCCACCGTACAGTGCTGACCACTGAGCCACCGTACAGTGCTGACCACTGAGCCACCGTACAGTGCTGACCACTGAGCCACCGTACAGTGCTGACCACTGAGCCACCGTACAGTGCTGACCACTGAGCCACCGTACAGTGCTGACCACTGAGCCACCGTACAGTGCTGACCACTGAGCCACCGTACAGTGCTGACCACTGAGCCACCGTACAGTGCTGACCACTGAGCCACCGTACAGTGCTGACCACTGAGCCACCGTACAGTGCTGACCACTGAGCCACCGTATACAGTGCTGACCACTGAGCCACCATATACAGTGCTGACCACTGAGCCACCGTGCAGTGCTGACCACTGAGCCACCGTACAGTGCTGACCACTGAGCCACCGTACAGTGCTGACCACTGAGCCACCGTACAGTGCTGACCACTGAGCCACCGTGCAGTGCTGACCACTGAGCCACCGTGCAGTGCTGACCACTGAGCCACCGTGCAGTGCTGACCACTGAGCCACCGTACAGTGCTAACCACTGAGCCACCGTACAGTGCTAACTACTGAGCCACTATAAATCTAATTTATAATTGCCTTAGCGCACTTCCGGCATTTTCGGGTCAACTTCCGTTGTCGTGGACGTGGCTGCCGCAAGGCAGCCACGCCACACACGAAGCAGTGGCCGCGTAGCGGCCATTGCGAGCCGTAGCAATGCGCGAGCAATGGCCGCGAGGCAATTGCGAGCCGTTGCCGGATGCCTCTATCATACTTACCACCAGATCGCACCCGCCTCCGTCTTCCTGCATGTTCCTCTGTCCTCCATCTTCCGCCCGCTATCTTCTATGTCGCCGCCCCGTACATATTGAAACCAAGATGGCGGCCGGGAAGTATCACCAGAGTTCCCGGCCTCCATCTTGGTTTCGCCCTGTTCACAGTGGCGACATGCAAGATGGCGATGGAAGTAAGTATTTCGCCGCCACTCTGCCCCCCCCTGGCCTCCACTGACCACTCTGCCCCCCCCCCGCCTCTGCTGACCACTCTGTCCCCCTTGATCTCCGCTGACCACTCTGCCCCACCCTTCCCTCCACTGACCACTCTGCCCCACCCTTCCCTCCACTGACCACTCTGCCCCCCCACCCTCCGCTGACCACTCTGCCCCCACTGCCCTCCGCTGACCACTCTGCCCCCCCAGCCTCCGCTGATCACTCTGCCCCCCCCGTTCTCTGCTGACCACTCTGCCTTCCGTCCTCCGCTGATAAACTCTGCCCTCCGTCCTCTGCTCACCACTCTGCCCTCCGTCCTCCGCTCACCACTCTGCCCTCCGTCCTCCGCTGACCACTCTGCCCTCCGTCCTCCGCTGACCACTGAGCCACCGTACAGTGCTGACCACTGAGCCACCGTGCAGTGCTGACCACTGAGCCACCGTGCAGTGCTGACCACTGAGCCACCGTGCAGTGCTGACCACTGAGCCACCGTGCAGTGCTGACCACTGAGCCACCGTACAGTGCTGACCACTGAGCCACCGTACAGTGCTGACCACTGAGCCACCGTACAGTGCTGACCACTGAGCCACCGTACAGTGCTGACCACTGAGCCACCGTACAGTGCTGACCACTGAGCCACCGTACAGTGCTGACCACTGAGCCACCGTACAGTGCTGACCACTGAGCCACCGTACAGTGCTGACCACAGAGCCACCGTACAGTGCTGACCACAGAGCCACCGTACAGTGCTGACCACAGAGCCACCGTACAGTGCTGACCACTGAGCCACCGTAGAGTGCTGACCACTGAGCCATCGTACAGTGCTAACCACTGAGCCATCGTACAGTGCTAACCACTGAGCCATCGTACAGTGCTAACCACTGAGCCACCATAAAGTGCTAACCACTGACTCAACGTATACAGTCTTAAACACTCAGCCGCCATACAGTGCTAATCACTCAGCCACCTTATACAGTGCTAACCACTGAACCACCATACTGTGCTAACCACTAAGCCACCGTAGAATGCTAAACATTGATCCACCATACTGTCCTAACTACTGAGCTACCGTGCAGTGCTAACCACTGAGCCACCGCGCTGTGCTAACCACTGAACCACCGCGCTGTGCTAACCACTGAACCACCATACTGTGCTAACCACTGAGCCACCATACTGTCCTAACTACTGAGCCACCGTGCAGTGCTAAACATTGATCCGCCATACAGTGCTAACCACTGAGCCACCGTACAGTGCTAACCACTGAGCCACCGTACAGTGCTAACCACTGAGCCACCTTACAGTGCTAACCACTGAGCCACTGTACAGTGCTAACCACTGAGCCAGCATACAGTGCCAACCACTGAGTCACCGTATACAGTGCTAATCACTGAGTCACATTACTGCTCTAATTATTGAGCCACCATATACAGTGCCAACCATTGAGCCACCATAGAGTGCTAACCACTGAGGCTCAGTTTACAGTGCTAACTATTGAGCCAGCGTATACTGTGCTAACCACTGAGACCCTGTATACTCTGCTAACCACTCAGCCGCCGTATACTCTGCTAACCACTGAGCCGCATAAAGTCTGCTAACCACTGAGTTGCTGTAAACTCTGCTAAGCACAGTGCTGTGGGCAGGAGAGGGCCGGGGGACAGCGGGCGGGTGCGGCCAGGAAGGCCCCCCCGCCCCTACTGCCCGCACCTGGCCGCTGTTCCCCGACCCCCTCCTGCACGCACCCGGCCGCTCTTTCTCGGCCACCTCCTGCCCACACATGGCCGTTGTTCCCCTGCCCCCTTCTGCCCGCTGTTCCCCGGACCCCTCCTGCCCGCACATGGCCGCTGTCCCCCTGACCCCCTCCTGCCGCACCCGATCGCTGTCTCCCTGCCTCCCTCCTGCCCGCATCCGGCCACTGTCCCCCGGCCCCCTCCTGCACGCACCTGGCCGCTCTTCCTCAGCCTCCTCCTGCCCGCACATGGCTGTTATTCCACCAGCCCCCTTCTGCCCGCTGTTCCCCGGCTTGCTCCTGAACGCACCCGGCCACTGTCCCCCAGCCCCCCTGACTGCACCCGCCTGCTGTCTCTTCCTGGACTCCCGCACTGCTGCACACTGGCACCGCTGCACACCGGTACTGCTGTATGTATTCTATCTACTATATAATTGCCGTAGGCACTTCCGTGTCGGACCCCGCAAAAGACCGTGCCTTTGTCACTCTGTGACGTCACCACGTGTGAAGCATTGCCCGCGTAGCGGGCATTGTGACCCCTCGCCGCTGTCAGCACACACCCCCAACCCCTGTCACCACACACCCCCCATATGTCCTCACCCCCCCCATATGTCCGCACACCCCTGCTCCGATCCCGCTCCGGAGCCGCTGCTGTCAGCACATGCTGACACAGTGCTCCGGAGCCTCTCCTGTAACCACACTCCCCGATGTCCACACACCCCCCCCCCCCGATGTCACCACACACCCCCCATATGTCCGCATACCATATGTCCGCCAAAATCGCGGCAGATGCGGTGAAAAAAACCGCATCTGCCACGATTGCCGCATAACCGCTGCACTTGCGGCGTGGTTGCGGTAATCCCCATAGAAAGTATAGGGGGACTTGCGGCAGGTGCGGCAAGTGCGGTTTTGCACTTGCGGCAGGTGCGGCCATGAAAAAACCGCGGTCAGCCGTGGTTTATTTCGCGGCCGCACCTGCCGCAAGTGCAAAACCGCACTTGCCGCACCTGCCGCAAGACCCCTATACTTTCTATGGATATTATTTGAAAATGTTAAAAAAAATTTAAAAATATTCTAGACACCCGATGCATTTGCATCGGGCTCACAGCTAGTTAGATACTATATATAAATAAATGATGAAGTTAGGAGTTAACTAATTTGCTATGTACCTATATTTTAGCTGGTAGGATGTGCTGTCTTCATTTGTCTTAAAAATTATACTAAAATAGTTCTGAAATGTTTGCCACTTCACATAATAGATTGTATACTTGCGTCCTTTCTTTTATGTATTTAGTTCTGTGGAGTATGTCACTCCTCTCTAAAGTAATGAAAAAATTGATAAGATTGATCTACCACACTACCTTAAAGGGAACCTGTCACCTAATCTATGGCCCCTAAACTATCACTACCTGCCCCTACAGACCCTAACTAGCTCCCTAACCATCCCTGCCTGACCTAATAGGGCTTTATATAAGGTGAATAAAACACTTTATAAACTTACAGTTTCTCCGTCTGTGGGGCGTTCCTGTCGGCTCTTGTCTGCAGGGCGGTGTCCCCAGAGCCGCGCTCCCCCCGCCTCGCTCCCTTCCTAACGCCCTAATGGGCGGCATTATCGATTTGAAGAGCGGGGGAGCCCAGTGGAATCTTCCCGCCCCGCTCTTCATGACGCGGCCGGAGACCGCGTCATTTCCGGTCCGCGCATGCGTAGTGCGCCGGGTGAAGCCGAAGCAGAGTCCCGGCGTCGCTAGGCAACGATCGGGAGCGTCTTCGGAAGGTGAGTATTTGCGGCCCCCTCCCTCCCAAACCAGCACATATATATGTGTGTGTAATCCACATGTACATATGGATTACACACACATATATACATTCACTTTGATTAGGCACATTTCATATGTGCATCTATATATATATATATATATATATGCACATATGTATAGTTAGATTGTGTGTGTGTGTGTATACATACGTGTGTGTGCGTGTGTATACATACGTGTGTGTGTGCATGTGTATACTTACGTGTGTGTGTGTGCATGTGTATACTTACGTGTGTGTGTGTGTGCATGTGTATACTTACGTGTGTGTGCATGTGTATACTTACGTGTGTGTGTGTGCATGTGTATACTTACGTGTGTGTGTGTGTGCATGTGTATACTTACGTGTGTGTGCGTGTGTATACATACGTGTGTGCATGTGTATACGTACGTGTGTGTGCATGTGTATACGTACGTGTGTGCGTGTGTATACATACGTGTGTGTGTGTGCATGTGTATACTTACGTGTGTGTGTGTGTGCGCATGTGTGTGTATACTTACGTGTGTGTGTGCATGTGTGTGTATACATACTTGTGTGTGTGTGGGTGTGCATGTGTGTGTGCATGTGTGTGTATACATACTTGTGTGTGTGTGTGTGTGTGTGCATGTGTGTGTATACATACGTGTGTGTGTGTGCGTGCATGTGTGTGTATACATACTTGTGTGTGTGTGTGTGTGTGTGTGTGCATGTGTGTGTGTGTGCATGTGTGTGTATACTTACGTGTGTGTGTGTGTGTGCATGTGTGTGTATACTTACGTGTGTGTGTGTGTGCATGTGTGTGTATACTTACGTGTGTGTGTGTGCATGTGTGTATGCTTACGTGTGTGTGTGTGCATGTGTGTGTATACATACGTGTGTGTGTGTGTGTGTGCGTGCATGTGTGTGTATACATACTTGTGTGTGTGTGTGTGCATGTGTGTGTGTGCATGTGTGTGTGTGTGCATGTGTGTGTATACTTACGTGTGTGTGTGTGTATACATACGTGTGTGTGTGTGTGCATGTGTGTGTATACTTACGTGTGTGTGTGTGCATGTGTGTGTATACTTACGTGTGTGTGTGCATGTGTGTGTATACTTACGTGTGTGTGTGTGCGCGTGCATGTGTGTGTATACGTGTGTGTGCATGTGTGTGTATACATACTTGTGTGTGTGTGTGCATGTGTATATATATATATTTTGTAGAGAGAGAGACTGAGGGTGAGAGGGTCTGTGAGTTTTGTGTAACGCTGGGACCTGGGTGACGCAGTAAACTTCACCTGAGGTCAGAGTTAATCCTCGTCACTCTATCTGACCTCAGGTGATCTACACTGATGTCACCCTGTTTACATCGGTAACAGAAAACTCACTCTATGTGGGTCACGCTGTGAAGTGGGAAGTTTCACATGAGGTCAGAGAAACACATTGCTTTATCCGACCTCAGGTGACACAGACCATGAACTCTCCCCCTTCACTGCACGAGCCTTCAAATATTATTTTTAGGGAATCTTCACTAACGGACGGACCTCTACCAGGATCCTGGATGGGTATGTGGGAGTAATAAAGATGGAGTCAAAATACGTGTTTGTGTTTTTTGTTGTAATAAAAAAAAATTTCTCGGTGTTGTGTCTTCTTTACTACTAAATAGAGATTCATAATGGCCGTGTCTAACATTGGCATGACATTATAAATCTCGGGCTTAGTGCCAGCTGCTAAAAGAAAGGTGGCATTAACCCCTTATTACCCAGTCTGCCACCGCCACAGGGCAGCTGGAAGAGCTGGGTACAGCTCCAGAATATTGCGCTTCTATAAATGCGCAATTTTCTGGGGCGGCTGTGAGCTGCAATTCTCAGCGGGGGTGGCTTCGCCGCATTTTTCTTTGCCAGTCAGGTACAACTAGGCAGCTGAGGGCTGGAATCCCCAGCGTAGGGAGGCCCAAGCGTTCTGAGCCACCCCCGCTGAGAATTGCAGCTCGCAGCCGCCCCAGAAAATTGCGCATT
This sequence comes from Allobates femoralis, assembly GCA_033576535.1. Lineage (NCBI taxonomy): Eukaryota > Metazoa > Chordata > Amphibia > Anura > Aromobatidae > Allobates > Allobates femoralis. The sequence goes on from JARQOC010000004.1 coordinate 452,654,955, forward strand.
TATAGAAGCGCAATATTCTGGAGCTGTACCCAGCTCTTCCAGCTGCCCTGTGGCGGTGGCAGACTGGGTAATAAGGGGTTAATGCCACCTTTCTTTTAGCAGCTGGCACTAAGCCCGAGATTTATAATGTCATGCCAATGTTAGACACGGCCATTATGAATCTCTATTTAGTAGTAAAGAAGACACAACACCGAGAATTTTTTTTATTACAACAAAAAACACAAACACGTATTTTGACTCCATCTTTATTACTCCCACATACCCATCCAGGATCCTGGTAGAGGTCCGTCCGTTAATGAAGATTCCCTAAAAATAATATTTGAAGGCTCGTGCAGTGAAGGGGGAGAGTTCATGGTCTGTGTCACCTGAGGTCGGATAAAGCAATGTGTTTCTCTGACCTCATGTGAAACTTCCCACTTCACAGCGTGACCCACATAGAGTGAGTTTTCTGTTACCGATGTGAACAGGGTGACATCAGTGTAGATCACCTGAGGTCAGATAGAGTGACGAGGATTAACTCTGACCTCAGGTGAAGTTTACTGCGTCACCCAGGTCCCAGCGTTACACAAAACTCACAGACCCTCTCACCCTCAGTCTCTCTCTCTACAATATATATATATATATATATATATATACACATGCACACACACACAAGTATGTATACACACACATGCACACACACACACGTATGTATACACACACATGCACACACACACAAGTATGTATACACACACATGCACGCACGCACACACACGTAAGTATACACACATGCACGCACACACGTAAGTATACACACACATGCACACACACGCACACACACACACAAGTATGTATACACACACATGCACGCACACACACGTATACACACACATGCACGCACACACACACACGTAAGTATACACACACATGCACACACACACGTAAGTATACACACACATGCACACACACACACACACACAAGTATGTATACACACACATGCACGCACACACACACACACACACACAAGTATGTATACACACACATGCACACACACACGTAAGTATACACACATGCACACACACACGCACACGTAAGTATACACACATGCACACACACACACACGTAAGTATACACATGCACACACACACGTATGTATACACACACACACGCGTAAGTATACACACACATGCACACACACGTATGTATACACACACACGTAAGTATACACACACATGCACACACACACACGTAAGTATACACACATGCACACACACACACACACGCACGCACGCACACACACACACACGTATGTATACACACACATGCACGCACACACACAAGTATGTATACACACACATGCACGCACACACACACACACGTATGTATACACACATGCACGCACACACACACACACACACAAGTATGTATACACACACATGCACACACACACACATGCACACCCACACACACAAGTATGTATACACACACATGCACACACACACGTAAGTATACACACACATGCACACACACACACACGTAAGTATACACATGCACACACACACACGTATGTATACACACGTAAGTATACACATGCACACACACACGTATGTATACACACGCACACACACGTAAGTATACACATGCACACACACACACACACACACGTAAGTATACACATGCACACACACACACACGTAAGTATACACATGCACACACACACGTAAGTATACACATGCACACACACACACGTATGTATACACACGCACACACACAATCTAACTATACATATGTGCATGTATATATATATAGATGCACATATGAAATGTGCCTAATCAAAGTGAATGTATATGTGTGTGTAATCCATATGTACATGTGGATTACACACACATATATATGTGCTGGTTTGGGAGGGAGGGGGCCGCAAATACTCACCTTCCGAAGACGCTCCCGATCGTTGCCTAGCGACGCCGGGACTCGGCTTCGGCTTCACCCGGCGCACTACGCATGCGCGGACCGGAAATGACGCGGTCTCCGGCCGCGTCATGAAGAGCGGGGCGGGAAGATTCCACTGGGCTCCCCCGCTCTTCAAATCGATAATGCCGCCCATTAGGGCGTTAGGAAGGGAGCGAGGCGGGGGGAGCGCGGCTCTGGGGACACCGCCCTGCAGACAAGAGCCGACAGGAACGCCCCACAGACGGAGAAACTGTAAGTTTATAAAGTGTTTTATTCACCTTATATAAAGCCCTATTAGGTCAGGCAGGGATGGTTAGGGAGCTAGTTAGGGTCTGTAGGGGCAGGTAGTGATAGTTTAGGGGCCATAGATTAGGTGACAGGTTCCCTTTAAGTGTTATTATCACTCACACATAACAAAACATTTGCTTATTATGGTAGTGACGTTGCCATTATTTCACCATGTAATGGTCTGGCATAATTTTGAGCAGATACTGCTAAAATGTCCCTTGGGTTTATTTTTCAGCCATTTAGTGACGGGCAAGTAGCTGTTCGACTCTAGTTCCTTCCTGGAAGTTCTAGTACCAATACAATTATGTTGGTCGATGTATATCTGTAAATCTAGGAAGTTGATACTGTTTTTGTCCGTTGTCACTGTGAATTCTAAGCCAAACTCATTACTCCTTATATCCGTTAAGAACTGTTCAAGTGCAGCTGTGTTGTTGTCCCAGAAGAATAATACATCCGTCTATATATCTATGCCAGGCTACTAATCCTTTCCTCAAGGTGTTATGTTGATAGATGGATTCTTCCTCCCATTTACCCATATACAAATCTGCGTAGCCTGGCGTGAAACGTGTACCCATAGCGGTTCCCCACTGTTGTTTGTAGAACGTCTTATTGTATGTGAAATAATTATGGGAAAGGATAAATTCTATACATTCCATCAGAAGATCTATTTGGTTGTCTTTCAGCATTTTTTTCTTTCTCCAAAAAATGTCTTGTTGCACTACAGCCTCTCGTGTTCAATTATGGCAGAGGTTCCCAACTCCAGTCCTCAAGGCACACCAACAGTGCAGGTTTTCAGGATTTCCTTAGTATTGCACAGGAGATAATTGAATCACCTGCACTGGGGATGATTCCAATTTCTAAGGAAATCCTGAAAACCTGCACTGTTGGTGTGCCTTGAGGACTGGAGTTGGGAACCTCTGAATTATGGTATAGAGAGATTTGACATCCATAGTTCCTAGGATGTAGCTATGTTTCCAATAAATACGTTCAAGTATTTGGATTGTGTGGGTAGTGTCCTTTAAATTGGCAGGCAGCTTTACTACACATTTCTGTAAAAAACAGTTAATGTATTGTGAAAGGTTGAAAGTCAGGGAATTAATGCCGGAAATTATGGGACGACCAGGCGGATTCTTAGTGTCTCTGTGTATTTTAGGATTCTGGTAGAAAATTGCCAAACACGGTGTTTCATTATTTACATATTTGTATTCTTTTTTATTGAGAATGCCTGCTTGTAGGCCTTTCATTGTTAGTTTGCCAAGTGCTTTCTTATAGCTTGTTGGATCCATTTTTAAAACTTGATATATTATGATCGTCCAAAATTTTCATTGATTCTTTATGATAGTCTATAGAATTGAGTGACTATAGATCCTCCTTTGTCCGCTGGGCGTATAGTAATTAGTGTGTTGTCTTGTAGTGCTTTAATCACTTCCTTTTTCTTTCCTTCAAATGTTGAAAATTCTTTAGACTGTTGATTCACAGGATCAAATAATGATTTTTTTGCATAGTTTAGAATGCATTGCACCTGGTTCATCCTTAAATGTGTATGTTTCAGGAAATTTTAGGAAGTGTTTCTTGATTCTGAGGTTCTTCATAAACTTTTTTACACTAATAAAGAGGTCAAATGGTTTGGCTTCCTTTGAAGGTAAAACTTTTAGGCCTTTTTGTAATACCGTAATCTCTTCATTTTTCAAAACATATGTGCTCAGATTGTAAATCTTCTGTGATATATCCTCAGTTTGACTGGTTCTACTGGAGTCTATCTTCTTTTTGGAACATTTCCGTCCTCTCGTACCTCTTCTGTTTTTCTTAATTTGGCCAAGAAAAAAATCCCGCTTAAGGTTGGTTTGTGAAAATTGGATCTTTTGATTATTGCTATTCTGTTTCTTTTTTTGTCCATAGTTTGATTCTTTCAAATTATTGTCTTCTTCTAATTGTTCTTCTTTCTTCTGATTTTTTGTGAATATACTTTTTTCTAGATTTTTCTCTTTTCCTGGTCTCTTAATCTCTGATTTTTCAGGACATTATGTATCTTTCTTGTTTTTTCTGCTTTTTATATTCTTCTTCAACGGTTCATTCTTTGTTTCAATAGTTTTCTGAATATCCTCCACAGTGAGAACACCATATCTATTTTTAATAATTACATTAGCTTCTATTGGTATCGGAAAGATTTCTGAATGCTTCAAAAGACTTGAATTGCAATTTTCTGTAGTACTTGGTTCCTCTATTCTTCGTCTTATTGGTATTGTTCTTCTTGCTACCGGAGTATAGGTAGTGGAGTCCATTTGTGTGGACCATGAACTATTCATAGAAATTCTACTTGATTCAAAAGGGTTACTGTTATATTCATCTAGCATAAGTAGGCTTTGATTAAAGCTATCTTGCGATTCTAAACCTTCATCTTCATTCTCATTATCTGCCTCATCTGTATAGTCTAGTGAGAGTGTTTGTTTCGTTTCTCATCTTCTGATTCCTTCTTATAGTTCTTCAATGATTTCTCAGAGATGATACTGAGGCTCAAGGCTGAATAAGTGTCTACAATGTTATTTTCATAGTCTTGGAAGCTTTTTATTTCATACGGTATCCATCTCTCTGAAATGTATTGATTTTTTGGTTAAAATCACTTTTCTTTATCTTTTAAATGTTCTGAGATCGTCCTTACTAAACCATCGAAATCTTTGGGGATTGGATGTTGATTTATCTTGTCTAAGATGATATCGATCTCTGCACTGGTAGTTTTCAAGCTGTCTGTTCTTTTATCAATAATAAACTGTAGTGCTTGTTCAGAGAAATCTTGAAGCATTTTTGACCATTGCTTGCTAGTTAAAGGGTTACCAAAATCCATAGTGAGTGTTTTTTCTATTCTTAGGCCTTTAGGTATCCTCTTTGTCTGCTGGTAAAGCTTCAGACTAGCTATCTCCCATAATTCTCTCATTTCCACTTGCAAATATTTCTCAAGCTCCTTTAATAAATTTTTCTCCTCCATTTTTTGTTGTTCAGTAAAGGCCCCTTTACACGCCGCCGCCACGTAGCAGCTGCCTGACATTGGGGATATTTGTGCCTGTTGCCATGAAATTGCTATGAAATGGCAGTGTGTAAATAGGGAAATTCCTCCCGGTGTCCTGCAGTTGACTCCGATACCTGTTGCTGAGCCGTGCTCAAAGACGGAAGGCAACACAAAGGCACAATTGCCATGGTAGTGGCGTGTAAACGGGGCACAGGGATGGAAATTGCGTCACCTAGTGAATTCCCAGGGGCGTGCCACAGCGTCATGGATACCACGCCCCATCAGCGATCATTGGTGGGGGCTACTGTGTTACGATTGGCTGTCCCTTCTCAGGGCGCCATAATTAAAGAGCTGTCGATTCACACTACACAATTGCATTGGTGTCATGAATTAGCCAGCCTTTCTGCGCAGGCTGGGCAATCATGTGTATACACGGAATGATTATTAATAGATTATAAATTGGGGTTACACTGGAGCTGGCTAGTCTCAAACGGGAGAACTATTTTTCCTATCGCCATGACAGCACCCACCGAGAGAGGGGATCCGCCCACAAGGACAGGAAACCTACAGATAGAAAGGGGGGGTCCCCCTCGCCTCCTCAGTTGGTTTCCTGTCCTCTTCGGCCAGCTATTGCTTCCACGTGTGTGGCCCGTTCCCAGTTAGTCTGGTTAGATCAGTTGGAGGACCAGATTCGGTCTGGGGTTCCCAGAGAGGCTTTTGGCTTTGCTTCCTCTAATCCGGAGTGGCTCAGCATACCTGGCGGATGCCTCGACTGATTCTCTCCGTCTGGCAGCTAGATCGGCTGGGATGTCTAACTCCGTCCGTCGGTCCTTGTGGCTTAAGGAGTGGAAGGGGGATGCCCATGCAAAGGCTAAGTTGTGTGCGATCCCGTGCGGGGGTGAGTACCTCTTTGGCTCTGTACTGGATGGTATTCCGTCTAAGGCTGGGGAGGTGAGAAAGGGCCTCCTTAACCTTTCTGTCCCTAACTACAGGAGGGCCTTCCAGAAACGGCAGTATTCCAGGCAGCAGTCCAACCCCAAGTGGGAGCCGCCCAGGAAGAGACAAAGAGGTGCTTATTACGATGGTTCCTTATCCTCCAAGCCCCCACCTAAGCGTACTTAATTTTGACCCACCTGTTGGGGGTCGATTGGCTTATTTTTGTCCACAATGGTCCCAGATTTCCAATAGTCGATGGGTCCTGGACCTCATTTCTGCTGGTCTTAAGCTTGATTTTTTGCGGGTCCCTGGGGACTCCTTTTTTCTGACTGCTCTTTCCAATGCTGGCCAGCAGCAGGCACTGGAATCGGAGGTTAAGGTCTTATTGCAGAAACGGGTGTTAGTCCTGGTTTTGGGGGACCAGGAGGGAAGGGGATTTTTTTCCCCTTTGTTCCTGGTTTCCAAGCCGGATGGTTCTTTTTGAACCATTATTAATCTTCGGAAGTTAAACTCCTTCATCCGCTTCCGGTCCTTTAAAATGGAGTCCATCCAATCGGCTATTCGCCTTTTGTTCCCTAGGTGTTTTATGGCGGTGCTCGATTTAAAAGACGCCTATTATCATCTCCCCATTCATCCGTCTTGCCAGAAGTTCCTCCGCGTGGCTGTGGTCTTGGAGGGTCAGGTTCACCATCTTCAGTTTGCGGCCATGCCGTTCGGACTCTCCAGTGCTCCTCGGGTGTTTACCAAGGTGATGGCGGAGGTTATGGCGTTTGTACGGCACCATTATGTGCTGATTGTGCCGTATTTGGATGACTTTTTGGTGGTAGGGGACTCGGAGGGGCAGTGTGCTTCCCGTCTGACTCATGTCATGTCCTCCCTACAGGCCTTGGGGTGGAAGGGAGCTCAGTCAAAAAGTCAGTACTACAATTACATAATATAAGACTGGCTTCAACCTTATGTCTAGGTGCAAGCAAGAAAAAAAACTGACATTTAAAGTGAAAATCCGCTGCAACACTAGACAGTATATGTGTGGGAAATGGCATAATGGCTGCATGTGAATAGAAGGGCTGTCTGCACAGCTAACAAAGACAAGGGAAAAAAAACATGGCAGAAACTGCTTATGAATCTAAGAAATTTGAGAAATCTTAGCTTAAAGCAGCGGCCGCTGCGTTCAAGAGCCCGATAACCTCGTCACGGTTTTTCTCATTATATCGGGTCCTAACCGTGTGCCTCTCTCATGGTATAATGCTGTATGTGTGGGTTTATATGCCTCTATCTACAATTTTTGACTGAGCTCCCTTCCCCCGCCCGGTGGCCATGTTTGGTATCCATTTTATTGTAGTCATGTCCATTATAACCCCTCACAGCTGGTTTTAATTGTAGATAGAGGCATATAAACCCACACATACAGCATTATACCATGAGAGGCACACGGTTAGGACCCGATATAATGAGAAACTGTGACGAGGTCATCGGGCTCTTGAACGCAGCGGCCGCTGCTTTAAGCTAAGATTTCTCAAATTTTTCTTAGATTCATAAGCAGTTTCTGCCATGTTTTTTTTCCCTTGTCTTTGTTAGCTGTGCAGACAGCCCTGCTATTCACATGCAGCCATTATGCTATTTCCCACACATATACTGTCTAGTGTTGCAGCGGATTTTCACTTTAAACACGACCGTAGTGGCTTACCTGAATCACCAGGGGGGAACCCGGTCTCCTTCCCTTCTGGCGACGGCCACCTCAATATTTCGTCTGGCGTAGCTTCATTTTCTCTCCCTGACGGCCCTCCATATCAGGGGGATCGACAATGTCAGGGCCGACTTTCTCAGCCGCCACTCCCTCAGGCAGAGAGAGTGGGTTTTGGACAGGGCCATCTTTCAGGACATTGTTCGTCTCTGGGGTTGTCCAGTGATAAATCTCTTTGCGACCAGGGCAAACAGACAGGTTCGGCGCTTTGCTTCCCTGTACCCCTCGGATTGTCCAGAGGTGGTGGATGCTCTGCGGGTGCCGTGGGATTATCCTTATGCTTATGCTTTTCCTCCGTTCTGTCTGCTTCCCCTGGTTCTGCGCAAAATCAGGGAGGAGGGAGCGAGAGTCGTTTTGATCGCCCCCTTTTGGCCCAGGAGGCCATATTTTTTTTGGCTTCAGGCGATGTCGGTCTCCGATCCTTGGGTTCTCCCGGCGGTTCAGGGGCTGCTGTCTCAGGGTCCGTTTTTTCATCCTCAATCGGAAGGCCTTCCTCTAATGGCCTGGAATTTGAGAGGCAGCTTCTGTGGCGGAGGGGGTTCTCTGAGGCTTTGGTTTCTACCCTCCTCGGTAGTAGAAAGGCGGTCACCACTAACCTGTATTGTAGGGTTTGGCGTAAGTTTTTGGCTTTTTACCGGGGGGGGGGGTCACTGACCGTGCCCCGATTCCTGATATTTTGGAATTTTTGCAGAAAGGTCGGGAGTTGGGTCTTGCTGTCAGTACGCTTCGGGTCCAGGTTTCTGCTCTAGGGGCCCTTTTTAGTCAGAATATCGTAGGTGACAGGTGGATTGCCCGTTTCTTTCAGGCTTGTGACCGCGCTGCGCTGGCGCCCGTCCCGAGGCTTGCACCTTGGGATTTGAATTTAGTTTTGGACTCCTTGACCGGACCTCCCTTTGAACCCTTGACCTCGGCCTCCGTTAAACACTTGACTTGGAAAACGGCATTACTGGTAGCCTTGACCTCTGCTAGACGGGTGGGAGACCTACAGGCCCTGTCCATTGACCCCCGTTCCTATTGGTGTTCCCTGACAAGTTGATCCTGAAGACGGACCCCTCCTACCTTCCTAAGGTTTCCTCAAAGTTCCATAGATGCCAGGAGAATGCTTGAGGGAAGGAGGTGTATCACAGTCCGCGCTGCCAAGATTTCCGCGTGTAAAACATGCAAGGGAGCCGGTGTCAAAACAAACCTTTTCCTTTATTCATCCAACGCGTTTCAACGCCCTCCTGGCGTCTTCAGGAGGGCGTTGAAACGCGTTGGATGAATAAAGGAAAAGGTTTGTTTTGACACCGGCTCCCTTGCATGTTTTACACGCGGAAATCTTGGCAGCGCGGACTGTGATACACCTCCTTCCCTCAAGCATTTTGATGTCGTTTCCGTAAGTGGAAACCGGTGGAAGTCCAGCAGCAGCCATCCAGGAATTTGTCCTACCAGGCTTACTAACCAGTTGTGGGGATCACAACTGACATAGGTGAGTGGCTTTTGTCTCACCTTCCGGTTCTAGTGTCTAGTGATAGGGGCACTATTGCGCCTTTGTCCCCCCCCCCCTTTTTTCTCTCGATAGATGCCAGGAGATCATTCTGCCCTCCTTCTGTGACACTCCCTCTTGCCCTGAGGAATTGACTTATCAGACTTTAGATGTTAGGAGCTAAAATATAGGTACATAGCAAATTAGTTAACTCCTAACTTCATCATTTATTTATATATAGTATCTAATGTAATACATCTCTCCTTTTCATTTCATGAAGTAAATGAGATTCTGTAATCACCTACAACTTACATCTGTGGCGCCCCACTAAGAGTGTGTCACAAGAGGGTACTACACCCCTGACTGAAGGTGTTGTATTCTCTGTTCTAGTAATGAGTAGGATAATTCTGATGCTCCATCCACCACATGCAACACCTAGTGTTAGAGGACCAATTAGGCACCCGTTACTAAGGTAACCAGTCCTGGTGGAAGGAGAAGCTAGGGTATATAGCAGTGGGGAAAGCAGCAAGGAGTTAGATCAGTGAGAACAGAACACCAGGAAGTAGAGAACAAAACAGTAGAGTGGGAAGTCAAGTCGTGACAGGAGAGAAGCTGCAGAACAGGAGCTGCACAGAGCTGCGCAGCAGATATAGCAGAGTGAAAGAAGAACAGACGGCTAACAGGGAGGGCACCTCAACCTGGTGACCCAGAAGCTACATAGAGGAGAAAAAGTGTAGAGCGGGTGATCCAAGACCCAAGCCTAGTCCAAAACCCGGAGTACCGGCTCCGACGCGGTCCAGTAGGTTCATCCCTGAGCCGTACAACCCGGAGTGGTTGTAGGCTTTATAGGAGCTCGAATCACCAAACACCACCTACCGCAGCTATAACGGGAGCACCCACCATTGAAGGTCAGGGACCGTGAGAGCTAAGCGGTGACCCAACCAAAGGCCCTCAGTGCTCCTAATTGGGTATAACAGAGCAGCGAAGAGAAGGGACAGACCAAGATAGAGAGAGACACCTGTGGAGCTTCAGAAGGACACTACTCATTGCAAGAACCACCTGGTTCTATACCTGGCATAAAGAACTGCGTTACTCTGTATGCTGCAGAATACCCGAGTAAATAACCGTCCAGAGTGAGCAACGTGTCTGAGCCTTATTCCAGAACTACCATTCACTTGCATTGCTTCACAGAAACGACTGAACTGCCCTATTCCACCATTGCGACTCACAGCTCCGGGGAACCCGCTCGTCCTGTAGGGAGCGATTCCATCTTGCTGCCGCCCATCACCCCGGAGGCCCAAGCAGCGCCGGGGCCATCATTGGAACCTACAGGTGGCGTCACGAACAAAAACTTTATTCCTTTTTATTATTTTATCTTTTCCCCATTTTACAATGACCACCATGCCCACAGCCTCAAGCACCGATAACCGTGACCTACAGACTGCGCCTGAGACGTGAGTCCCTGGCCTGGGTGAGTAACATCCCATCCTCCATAAAAAGGTGGGTCTTATTCAAACCTGAAAGCACAACTCCTGCACCTCAGAAATTGATTACTTTTTTTAATATCCATAGACTAGAGAAGCTAAAGTTGGAACTGAATAAAGAAATACCATCTAGAAGCCCAATTAGATATGAAACATTTTGTGAAATTTTAAAAAATCCTGTATTTTTATATATATATATATATATATATATATATATATATATATATATATATATATATATATATAAAATTTTTTAAAATACAAATAAAACGAACTTTTATACGAATTCCAATTAATGGTAAAATATTGAGTGCGCTGAACCCCATACTATATATAATTTGTATAATTTATATAATTTATATATATTTTCTTAAATAATACAAGGCTTTATGAGACCCTCTGAGCCATAAGAGAACGTGCACACGGAGTTCTTAAGGGGTTTTCTAGCAGCACACGAGAGTACTATTGAAAATAGTACTCCCGTTTGAGACTAACCAGCTCCAGGGTAACCCCAATTTATATACTGTATGCATTTTGCCTAAGTACCTCGGAGACATCCCTATTCATGAAGGAGGTTAGCAATTTGTCACGGTGCACTGTGACATTACAGTACCTGCCGGCATTTTAGGAGTGGAAGTAGCAGAGCCGACAATGTGCGGCATCTGCTACCTGAATGATTTAACCCCTGCGGTTACAAGGTATGGGCTACATGGCTCCAGGAAGTGTGGCCACTCTCTGTGGCCATGTGGCACAATTTTATTAACCCCTTAATCTCCGGAATCATAGCCGCTTCTACAGCTCTGTGGCGACATGTTCCTCAGAGCTGCAGAAGCGGCTTTAACAAGTAAAATCGCACACAAATTTAATCAATTAAAGTTTGAAAACTAATTTTACATACTATAATGTGCCAGTGCTGCTTCACAAAGCATTCACTGATCTCAGGGAGACCAGTCTAAGAAAACACTGTGGGCAGCTGGCTAAAGCGCTCAACACAGTGAATTCCTAGGCGCATTGCCCCCTGGGAATTATGAACATGCAAATAGAGTCTGTGGAGCCTCGATTAGGAGTCTCAAACACAGGACCAGCCAGATATCCCTCCAGGGAAGGACCCAGCCAAGGGGTGGCTCCTTACGGAGAACACCATAACCACCATATTAAGTGGCCCTTTTAGTCAATATCCAGCTCTTTTACAAGTTTAGAGATATGACAAGGGAATACCAAGGCCAGGTATCCATCCACAGACAGCTGTTTCAGGGTGTTGCCCCTCATCAGTGTGGAGTAGGATTCTGGCTAGGTGGGAGCAAGGCCTAGTAGACCAACATCACAAAGCATTCACTGATCTTAGGGAGACCAGTCTAAGAAAACACTGTGGGCAGCTGGCTAAAGTGCTCAACACAGTGAATTCCTAGGCGCATTGCCCCCTGGGAATTATGAACATGCAAATAGTCTGTGGAGCCTCGATTAGAAGTCTCAAATACAGGGCTAGCCAGATATCCCTCCAGGGAAGGACCCAGCCAAGGGGATGGATACCTGGCCTTGGTATTCCCTTGTCATATCTCTAAACTCGTAAAAGAGCTGGATATTGACTAAAAGGGCCACTTAATATGGTGGTTATGGTGTTCACCGCAAGGAGCCACCCCTTGGATGGGTCCTTTCCTGGAGGGATATCTGGCTAGTCCTGTATTTCAGACTCCTAATCGAGGCTCCACAGACTCTATTTGCATGTGCCAGAGCTGCTGTCACAGCGCTGGCACATAATTGTAACGGCATTGCTCAGCATCGGATGGAAAAATCTCCCGCCGATACTGGTGCAATGCCCAAATGGATATCGTTAACGATATCCTTGTGTGTGACAGCGCATGAACGATATATACATATTGTTCGTACGATGTCTGTCACATGACTTTTGTAAGGATATCATTCAGGATATCCTTGCATGTAAATCCACCATTAGTGATTTTAGTATCACATAAATGAATTTCCCTTTGGTCATGATTCATTGTAAATTATAATTCAGGTCTGATGGAATTAATGTGTTCATAAAAACTTTCCAGTGATGCAAAAGTACCACCCCACATGCAGAATATATCATCGATACAGTGGGGGAAAAAAAGTATTTAGTCAGTCACCAATTATGCAAGTTGTCCCACTTAAAAAGATGAGAGGCCTATAATTGACATCATAGGCTGACCTCAACTATGAGAGACAAAATGAGAAAACAAATCCTGAAAATCACATTGTCTGATTTGGAAAGAATTTTTTTTTGAAATTTTGGTAAAAAATAAGTACCGTATATACTCGTGTATAAGCCGACCCGTGTATAAGCCGACCCCCTTACTTTTGCCCCCAAAATCTGGAAAAAACCTATTGACTCGTGGGTGGACCCCAGCACAGGTATACAGCACCCAGCAGTGTGGTATACAGGCCTCCCCAGTGGTAGTATACAGCAGCCCCAGTGGTAGTACACAACAGCCCCAGTGGTAGTATATAGCAGCCCCAGTGGTAGTATATAGCAGCCCCAGTGGTAGTATATAGCAGCCCCAGTGGTAGTATATAGCAGCCCCAGTGGTAGTATATAGCAGCCCCAGTGGTAGTATATAGCAGCCCCAGTGGTAGTATACAGCAGCCCCAGTGGTAGTATACAGCAGCCCCAGTGGTAGTATACAGCAGCCCCAGTGGTAGTATACAGCAGCCCCAGTGGTAGTATACAGCAGCCCCAGTGGTAGTATACAGCAGCCCCAGTGGTAGTATACAGCAGCCCCAGCAGCCCCAGTGGTAGTATATAGCAGCCCCAGCAGCCCCAGTGGTAGTATATAGCAGCCCCAGTGGTAGTATATAGCAGCCCCAGTGGTAGTATATAGCAGCCCCAGTGGTAGTATATAGCAGCCCCAGTGGTAGTATACAGCAGCCCCAGTGGTAGTATACAGCAGCCCCAGTGGTAGTATACAGCAGCCCCAGTGGTAGTATACAGCAGCCCCAGTGGTAGTATACAGCAGCCCCAGTGGTAGTATACAGCAGCCCCAGTGGTAGTATACAGCAGCCCCAGTGGTAGTATACAGCAGCCCCAGTGGTAGTATACAGCAGCCCCAGTGGTAGTATACAGCAGCCCCAGTGGTAGTATACAGCAGCCCCAGTGGTAGTATACAGCAGCCCCAGTGGTAGTATACAGCAGCCCCAGTGGTAGTATACAGCAGCCCCAGTGGTAGTATACAGCAGCCCCAGTGGTAGTATACAGCAGCCCCAGTGGTAGTATACAGCAGCCCCAGTGGTAGTATACAGCAGCCCCAGTGGTAGTATACAGCAGCCCCAGTGGTAGTATACAGCAGCCCCAGTGGTAGTATACAGCAGCCCCCCAGGGGTATTCAGCAGGCCCCCAGGGGGTACCCAGCAGCCCCCAGGGGGTACCCAGCAGTCCCCAAATGCTGGCACTCGCCCCCCCTTGCAAGGGGTTCCCCCCCCCCCCCCCCGCTGCTTCTCTTACCATCTCGGACTTCTGATCAGCGCCGCTCCTCGGTGCTCCGTCCTCACTGCTCCCGTCCTGCTACATCCGGGATCCCCGGCCGTTGTGCGATGACGTCATATGCCTGCGACGGCCGGAGATCCCGGATGTAGCAGGACAGGAGCAGTGAGGACGGAGTACCGAGGAGCGGCGCTGATCAGAAGACCGGGATGGTAATATAAGCAGCGGGGGGGCCCTTAGAACGGGGGGCGAGTGCCAGCATTTGGGGGCTTATATGCACTGCTTCCCCTGCCGCTGATTGACAGGGGGAAGCAGTGCATATTTAATGAGCGGGGCCGCTCATACAGCAGCCTCCCCCCGCCTCCTCCAGCCTCCACAGCCCCCACCACAGCCACCACACCATGTGTACCGTATAGACCCGTGTATAAGCAGAGGGGGAGACTTTTCAGCTCAAATTTTGGGCTGAAAAACTCGGCTTATACACGAGTATATACGATATTTAGTCAATAACAAAAGTTCATCTCAATAGTTTGTTCCATATCCTTTGTTGGCAATGACAGAGGTCAAATGTTTTCTGTAAGTCTTCACAAGGTTGGCACACAGTGTTTCTAGTATGTTGGCCTATTCCTCCAAGCAAGTCTTTTCTAGAGCAGTGGTGTTTTGGGGCTGTCGCTGAGCAACACGGACTTTCAACTCCCTCCAAAGGTTTTCTGTAAGGTTGAGATGTGGAGACTAGCTAGGCCACTCCAGTACCTTAAAATGCTTCTTACGAAGCCACTCCTTCGTTGCCCGGGCGGTGTGCTTGGGATCATTGTAATACGGAAAGACTCAGCCACGTTTCATCTTCAATGCCCTTGCTGGTGGAACAAGGTTTGCACTCAAAATTACACCATACATGGTCCCATTCATTCTTTCATGTACAGGGATCAGTTGTCCTGGTCCCTTGGCAGAGAAACAGACCCAAAGCATGATGTTGCCACCCCAATGCTTCACAGTAGGTATGATGTTCTTTGGATACAACTCAGCATTGTTTCTTCTCCAACCACAATGGCTTGTGTTTCTACCAAACAGTGCTACTTTGGTTTCATCTGACCATATGTTTTTCTCCCAATACTCTTTTGGATCCTCCAAATGCTCTCTAGCAAACTTCAGAAAGGCCCGGACATGTAATGGCTTAAGCAGCGGGACAAGTCTGGCACTGAAGAATCTGAGTCCCTCGCAGCATAGTGTTTACTGAATGTAGCCTATGTTGCGTTGGTCCTAGCTCTTTGCAGGTCATTCACAAGGTCCCCCAATGTGGTTCTGGGATTTTTTGCTCATTGTTCTTGAGATAATTTTGACCCCACTGGGTGAGATCTTGTGTGGAGCCCCAGATCAAGGGAGATTATCAGTGGTCTTGTATGTCTTCCATTTTCGAATTATTGCTCCACAGTTGAATTCTTCATACCAAGCTGCTTGCCTATTGCAGATTCAGTCTTCTCAGCTTGGTACAGGGCTACAATTTTGTTTCTGGTGTCCTTCAACAGATCTTTGGTCTTGACCATAGTGGAGTTTGGAGTGTGACAGTTTGAGGTTGCGTACAGGTGTCTTTTATACAGATAACAAATTCAAACAGGTGCCAGTACTACAGGTAATGAGTGGAGGACAGGGGAGCCTCCTAAAGAAGAAATTACAGGTCAGTGAGAGCCAGATATCTTGCTTGTTTGTAGGTGACCAAACACTTATTTTCCACAAATATTTGAAAAAAAATTCTTTCCAAATCAGACAATGTGATTTTCAGGATTTGTTTTCTCATTTTGTCTCTCATAGTTGAGGTCTAACTATTATGTCAATTGCAGGCCTTTCATCTTTTTAAGCAGGAGAACTTGCACAATGGTTGCTGACTACATACTTTTTTTTCCCCACTGTATAGATTTATATCTTATCCATATGATGGTGTGTTGGCAGAACAATTAATTTGTGTACGCATAATCGACTTCAAACTGTTTCATGTAGAGGTTTGTGTATGCGGGCACCATATTGGGACCCACGGCTGTTTCACTTACTTTGACATATAAGTTGTCCTGAAAAAGGAAGTAATTTTCCTTTAAGACCGTCTCTAATAGTTCTAAACAGAATTGAATGGAGTTATGGTTTAGTTCAGTCTCCTTTAGTGCATTTGAAACTGCCTCTAGTCCTTTAGTATGGTCAATTGAAGTGTATACACTACTGACATCAAGGGTCAGTAGTATGCTATCTGGATGCATTTCATCCAATTCTTGGATTTTGTTTAGGAAGTCTCCTGTGTCAAATACAAATAATTTGGTTTTCTTGGTGAGGGGTGTGAGAACCCTTTCCAGATATATAGATAAAGGTGACAAAATGAAATTGGTTGAGGTAACGATGGGTCGCCCAGGAGGATTTTCTAGATCTTTGAGTTTTTTGGTAATACATAGATCACAGGTGTGATTGGATTAGATTTAGTCAGGAACGGTGCCCTATTCTTGTCAATGGTCCTATTCTGTAGGTGTGTAGAGATAGTACTTTGGATTTTCATTTGTATGGTATGTAATGGGTCATTATTAACTCTCTGCCATAGTTAGGGTTTTGAACCGGGGCCTCTGAGAAATGGGGAACCAGTAAAGGCTTGGCAGAGAGGAGAGCCTCGGGAATAGCGGGGAGACAAGTGGATTAGTTGGGCAGCAGATTTTAAGATAGATTTAAGGGATGCAAGAGTGCTAGAGGGGAGGGTAGAGAGCAGGAGGTTGCAATAATCAAGGTGTGAGATGATGAGGGCATGTACGAGTATTTTTGCAGTGTCTTGGTCAAGGAATATACAGTTCAGGGAAATATTTTTGAGTTGGAATTGCAGGATTTGGACTTGGATATGTGGCTGGAAGGAGTGGGCAGAGTCAATGATTACCTCGAGGCACTGAGCTTTGCCGACTGGGGCAAGTGAGCAGCAATTGACCTTGATGGATAGCTCTGGTGGGTTGGTAGAGTGAGCTGGGGGAAAGATGATTAATTCTGTTTTCAGAATCAGGATCATGTTCAGTTTTAGAAAGCGAGCAGAAAAGGATGAAATAATGGACAGACATTGTGAGATTTTGGATAGTAAGGATGTGATATCTGGTCCAGAGAGGTAGATATGCATGTCATCAGCGTAGAGATGGTTTTGAAAGCCGTAGAACTCTAAGGGCCGCTTTACACACACCAACTTCTGTGACCAACTTCTGAACAGATCTCTGGTTGTAGTGAAATCATGGACACATTATTCCATTTTGTGGCGGTGTACAAATGGAACAATGTGTCCATGATTTCACTGCCACCAGTGATCTGTTCAGAAGTTGGTCACAGAAGTTGGTGTGTGTAAAGCGGCCCTAAGAGTTGTCCCAAGCCAAGGGCATAAAGGGAGAAAAGTAGGGGTCCTAGAACTGAACCTTGGGCTACACCATGTGTTATAATACAAACTTTTTCACCTATAAACTTTGTTCTGTTGTTCCTTGCTCCTCGCAAAAAGACTCCTGAGTTATCCATTACAATTATTACATTAGCTTTCTAACAAGTCATTTACCTAACCCCAGAGCTAACTCAGATCCTGACAACTCAGTAATACCGTAAAAAATCCTACATGTTGCTGCTAATCTCTATGTGCAAAACAAATTTATGAAGGACAGGAATCCTTAATTCTGTTCTATGCTGTGTATTGGGTATATCACAACAGCTTGTCTTCTTCCACCAGAGCAGAGTAAATTTCCAATAGTTTACAAAGGTGAAAACTCAAGAAAATACAGGATACATGGCAAATAATGGGGTGAAATTGTGTTATTTTTCATGTGCAGACACAGTGCAGTTTATTAGGAAAAATAATTGGCAGTAGTTATTCTTTAAATCACCAGCATTGTAAACCATGATGCCATAGGTCACCAAATAGGAAATCACTGAATAGAAGAGACTCGTCAATTGGCTATTTTCTTCTAAAGGGTTGGAACTCCTATTTTAAGCGAATGTCACCCACAGGAACCCTGAAATACACTGATTGACACAGGACCATAAATAACACTATAGTCTTAAGCATAATTCAGCACTTATACTCTACTATTGTGTAGCATGTTGAAGTCTGTAAACTGAAAGAAATTACATGTCTACCAGAATTTATTTTTCTCTGTAGATGATGCTGCCACCTGCTGCTTGCACTTATTATAGATTTCATATATATCAAGTGCAGGATGTTTATTTTATGTCCAGAATTCCAAATGGATCATTGGGTGCCCGGCTTTGTAAACTTATTTGAAAATCTATTGCCACCATCCTCCAAAATAAAAAGCTTTCTTGGCTGGAAAACTGTGAACCTGGCAATCCTGAGTAAACTAGTTATATGATTTGACTGTGTAGCTGTTTTCTGCAATCATCTCTGACAATCATGTTAAGTTGTACTGCTACTGAAATTAAGGCAAGTCCTGGGAAATTGGAATGTGTTCAGGGAAGTGTTAAAGGGAATCTGTCACCCTTTGGAAGTTTTTGAGGTATTAATATCGGCATACAGGTTGTGTATGACCCGCCCAGGCCGGGGTATTCAGAGCTCGGGCACAGTGTCAGGGGAACGCTATCACGGGTGACTGCACTTGAGTCCGTGGCTCTGGGGGTCGGTGACCTTTAAAATAGTTTTTGTTAGAATGGTTGATGATGCCACCTGTAGTACCTTGTGACGGATCACCAGCGGCGCTACAGTTCTCCGGAGGGCATTGGAATTGCGGCAAGGGTGGTATAGTTTCCTACAGGTGAAGCTGGCCTCCGGGGCAGTGTTTGCTGAAATAAAAGTTCAGTGATGGTAATATAGAGACACGAAGGCAGTTTCACTCTTTCTGGGTACTTTACTGGAAACAAGCATCCAACAAATACATGGTCCACAGTTCAGCTATGATGTAAGTCACAGGTAACCTTTCGGGTGGCTGTAAGCGGTTGCAAGGCGGTTTGGAGGTACCCGTTGTATGCCTTGGTTAACGAACCCATGTCCTGTTAGCCCTGCCTTAGATAAGTCTTTTCCCAGTCCCGCTGAGGTAGCAATGGAGTTCCTCTCTCTCTCTTTTTCCTCTCTGCTACCTGGACCCTGACCTCTATGGAGAACCGGGTGGACTGCTCCATGAGTGACAGGGTGCTGTGGCTGGTAAACAGGCCGCAGCAACTGGTTGACGGCTATGGAGGTGGACTCTGGCTGTTTCCTCGGATCCAGCTTTCCGTGGTGGACTGGGGAAGTACCCCAAAGTATAGTCGCTCCGCGCTGGGGTTCCCCCTTTCTCTCTCAGGCCCAGACTCACGCGTCAGGCACCCTCTCTCAAGGTCCCCTCAGGACCCCCTTTCATCTTCCCTCAGGTCCAGTCTGCAACTCACCTGTTCTGACCTTCTGACTCCCCTCCCCCTAGAGTACCACCAGTGCGGGAGTGCTGGAATTGGGTCCCTCCTTCCAACCCTGCATTCTCTTAAAGTTGGGATAATTACACCGCTTTTATGGGTGTAATACCCCGGTGTGACGCCTGACCAACGGGGGCACCACATAAACAGCTGAATTTATTCATACCTGTATGCCTCCAGTTTTTGAGGTATTAATATCGGCATACAGGTTGTAAACAGCTGAATTTATTCATGCCTGTATGCCTCCAGAATGATTGCTTGTTCAGTAAAAAATCTTGTATAATGAAGACCGAAGACAGTCTGATCATCCGGGCGATGCAAGCTCCATAGCCTGGAAGATCAAAGCTATAAAAGACGATTTTTAGTGCACACACCATCATCCAAGATTGGAATAGTACAATGTCAAAGATTTCACTTCTTATATGACATCACCCTTCACACTTGACCTCATCCTTACAGCTAGAAAAGATGGGAGCACTGGGAAAGGAACTTATAGCCAAGGACATCACCACGCTACTGCCTTAGGTGAGGCATGATGCTTTATTCTGTAATACTTCCTTGTCAGAATCAATCTCATCGCATGGTCCCCGCACCCCCAGTGCTGTAGTACGTCCGTGAGTAGGAAGCAATGGGCATCAGCAGCATTATGGTTTTGCTACCCAAGAGGAGGATTGCACCAAACAGAAAATGGATCCAGGCTTGCGGTAACCGGCAAGTGGTAAGCGGTGTTGGTTGCAGAAGCAAACACCGACACTGACTATTTTGACTTAACATACACTGCTCGTATTAGGTGCTTGAATTATCAATTCTTCTGATATTCATATTACTGAGTACCCACATGTAAGTTTCATCAGATAGCTTTGAACTCTGTCAGAGACATCTAGAAGACTCCAGAAGTATCTCACTCATTAACGGCTGCAACTGCCAGTCGAGAAAACGTGACAGTGGTTCTGTCACGGACCCAACCCCGGACACGATTGGTCTTCCAGGCGGCACTGTGACTTGTGTATCTTTGGTAAATAATACCAGTGGGGCTTATTAGGGAACTCCGGGTATAGTTTTTCTGCTTCTTTTAAAGGGAGTATCCTTTGGTCAACTGATTTTTTTCAATAAACATCTCAGTTTTTCTTTGTACTTGAATGTTGGATCATTGCTCAACACCTTGTATGTAATTCGGTCTGACAGTGTGGCACCCCACTGGTTGGTGGGTACTGCACCCAGACCAGGGTGTGTAGTATCCCTGTGACCAGGGGATGGGGGAATGTTAACTTGAGGACCTCACCACATGCATTCACACCTAGAATCAGGGGACTAAAGGGTTAAATCCTTGGCTAGGAGACCCAGCCCCGGTGGGAGGAGCTTAGGTGGGTAGTGGAGAGCAGGAAAGAAAGCTTAGTCAGAACGTTGGGAGCAGGAGAAGAAGAGGGGACCCTGCAAGTGACGCAGAGAGAGTTCACCTAAAAAGACGGTGACCCAGACTGAGGGGGATCCTCGGGTGTTAGCTAACACCCTATTCCAGACTGGAAAGCCACTTGACTGGAAGGACCCAGTCCAACACTGGAGGACCGACTCCGAGGCAGTGCAGTAGTTTATCCCCGAGCTGCAGAACCGGTCGGGACGCGGGCTCCTTGAAGAAGCCACGGCCTAGTCCTGCATATTCTCATAAGGCATGCAGAGGGTAAGGAGTCCTCTGTCCCGTAAATCCCGTGAGTAGGTTCCGGGCTCTGTGCAGGGCAGTACAGGAAGAGAAGGAGTGAAAGGACAGAGAAAGGTAGGATAGAGGGAGAATCCTGAAGGAACACCACTGAGGGCCTCAGAGACATTCCATCCCCTAGTGACTACCCAGGCCAGCTATCCGTGACTGTATACCTGTAAGCTGTCTGAAGGTCACCAGTAAACTCGTTCAGAGACTAAGCAACGTGTGGTGTCTTATTCCATCGCGCTGGGGAAAGCTGCATTCCAATCTCCTCAGGCAGACCATCAAGCTTCCACCTGCAGAGCCGCCTTCTTGTGTGAGTTCTCCATTTCCATTACTGCCCCAGGGATCCTGCTCCACCTGCGGGGAGCAATACCATCTGGCTGCCTACCACCATCCCTGGAGGTCTGAAGCAGTGCTGGTAACATTACCAGGTACCATGGGTGGTGTCACGAACATTATATTTTTATTTTATTTTTCACATTTTTGAGCGACCACTAGGGCAACGGACCCGGTCACCAGCCACCAGTGACAGCAACTGCAATCAATGCCTGGGATCCAAGTACCCAAGGCTTTGGGGTGGTTCAACAGCTGTCTTTTTTTCCTTCCTGCATATAATCAGAATTTTTATCAACACAATATTTTCCCCTTTATCTGCCTTACAGACCACCACGTTGTCCCATTTCTTTAGT
Organism: Allobates femoralis; assembly: GCA_033576535.1. NCBI lineage: Eukaryota > Metazoa > Chordata > Amphibia > Anura > Aromobatidae > Allobates > Allobates femoralis. The sequence continues at coordinate 452,677,048 of JARQOC010000004.1, forward strand.
AGTTGAAAGCTTTCCACTCATTTTTTGAAAGATTATACAGAGTCTCATAATAAATCAAGGCTTCTACCTCTTTAGCCACCTGTTCCTGAAACAGATCTATTACATTTCCTTGTGCTACTGGTGGACAAAACATGGATCGTAGACCACCGACAAATAGTCCATTTCCCTTACTCGATCCTGGTGATACGACATCTTTATTATTCGTGATACTTAAAATAGTGTTTACATCAGAACTCATTTCTAGCAAGTTTGGACTCAAGGGGTTAAAGCCCAGAGGACTGATACTGCTGGTCGTGTTTGACTTTTCAGGAGCATTTTTACCCTCAACATACTTATGAAAATGCAGCTTTCTGGTGGACTTAAACAAGTCCACCCTGAACTCTGCAAGATCAAAATTCTCAAATGCAATAATTTAACCCTTTTTCACAGGGCTGACAGTAATTTGTTTGACAAACTGATATCTGTTAAGTTAACAACAGTCTCACTCATGGCAAGATTATCCTGTAATGTAATTTTGGGGGTTTCATCTACTCCCTCCAGTACGCCTGTTTTCTCTCGATGCCCATGTTTCTTCCTCCTCCTCCCTCTGCCCCTCTATGTGCATTTCCTAAAAGGACAGCTGGGGTGTTAATGTGCCCACTAAATGTTGGTCTTTGACCCCTCATTGTATCCTTGGATTCACTGGACTCAGAGTCTGTTGTCTAATATCCCCTATTACGTCTCTTATTGTTATTAGTCCTTATATTTTTCCTCACATAGGATTTCTTTCTCCTATTTTCCATGTCAGTCCTTTGTTTAGTCCAATTAAAAATTTGACCCATATCATAGTCTTTCAATTTTTCTGAGAACAATTTTCATTGTTTTGATGAGGTTACACCGGAGCCAGCTTGTATAATAGGTGGTAACTATACAAATTTCATTAGTTAACCTCCTGGTTGAAGTAGCAGCCAAAGATCTAAGAGTGAATTCCGTGTGTGTATTCGCTCAAGGGTTTTAAAATTGATAGAATTGGTGTAGATCTAGCGCTTACTGTATGATCACCTTCTACAAATATCTGTCACCACTGGGTTCTTTAAAAAATTAATTTATTTCTACGTATTTTAAAACCTGAATGGTTGTACAATGGGGGCGGGTGGTGACATTAGGGGTTGGGGTGGGTCTGTAGGATCCTGAGGGTGGCCGGGCATAGTGAGAGTGGGGGAGGGGGCATGTTTGTAGGAGTCTGGGTGTATACAACCAGTTTCCCATTTACAGGCAGCCTCCAATACAAACATGCCACCTGGACGTTCCCTGGCAGACACAAATAGGTGTTATATATTATTATTATTATTATTATTATTATCTGGGTAACTATGCAAAATCTTGACAGGATGTATATTACAAACTGTCAACATTTTGCAGCCTAGATACACATGAGTTATAGCAAAAGCCCGGACAACCCCTTTAACTACCTGGCACAGTATGATCCCCAACTGTGACCACCACACAACCTTCCATTTCTTTGTACGGTATAATGGCCGCCAATGCAGCCCTCCATTAAGTATAAACACTCCCTCCAAGTATTAGCATTTCTCCCACAGAGCCCTAAAAATATTATAATGTTTAATGTTATAATATTATAATAACTTCCATATAGTAGAATTGGCTCCATATATTATAATGTATCATCCATAGTCCTCCATATAGTATATTACACCACCATAGTCCTCCATATAGTATAATTAACTCCATATAGTATAACGCACCCCTAAATTTCTCCAATATTATGCACCACCACAGTCCTACGTATGGAATAATGCACCTCATAGTCCTCCATATAGAATAATGCACAGTCACAACCCTCTATTTAGAATAAGGCACCGGCACAGTTCTCCAAAGAGAAAAATGCAACACTATAACACTCCATATACAATAATGCACAACCATAGCCCTCCATATAGCATGATGCACTGCCATAGTCCTCCATATAGAATAATGCACCACCACAGCCCTCCATGTAGAATAATGCACCACCACAGCCCTCCATGTAGAATAACGCACCGCCACAGACCTCTATATAAAATAATGCACTGCCACAACCTGCCACATAGTATAATGCACGCCACAGCCCTCTCTATAGAATAATGCACCACTACAGCCATCATTATAGAATAATGCACCGCCATAGCCCTCCATATAGAATAATGCACTGCCACAGCCCTCCATGTAGAATAATGCACCACCACAGCCCTCCATGTAGAATATTGCACTATCACAGTCCTCCATATAGAATAATGCACCGCCACAGCCTTCTGACCTGCCCCAGGGCCGTGGGGTAGCTGGTCCCGGGCTGTAGTTGACGGGGAAATGTCACTGGGGCCTCTTGCCCGGTCCCGTGGCCCTGGTGGTCGCTAAAAAAATGGGAAAATAACAATAAAAAGTGTTTCTGACGCCACCTATGGTTCCCGGTAATAATACCAGCACTGCTTGCACTTGCAGACCTCCGGTGTGATGTTGATGCAGCTAGTTGGTAACCCGTAGGTGGAGCTGGGTCCCTGAAGCGGTTGTGGTGAATACGGATTTACACTGGCAAGCAGTTCAGTCTTAAAACAGGAATAAGTGTGCGGCTCCTCTGGTGTAGGCAAAGTACGTCACAGTCTTTAGCTCTGTATGGATTTTACTGGTAACACTTACGGCAGCTTACAGATTTTACAGTTGTCATGGGTTCAGCTGTCCTGGGTAGTCACCAGGGCCCACGTTAGGGGGGAGGCAGACTGGGCAGTTGCCCAGAGCCCCCACTCTCTTAGGGGCCCCCAAAGGAGCTGAACTGAAAATAGCAATAAAACAGTTATAAATAATAAAAAATACACATATTTGGTATCGCTGCATACGTAAGAATATAAGCTATCAATATATGAAATAAATTACTTCAATTGGTAAATGGTGTAACAGAAAATAAAAACGCCAGAATTATGTTTTTTGGGCCACCATGTTGATACAATGCAATAAAAGGCGATCAAAATGTTGTGTCTGACTCAAAATGGTATCAGTAAGAATATCAGCTCAGGGCACAAAGTAAGCTCTCACATAGCCCTGTATCTTCAAAAATTAAAACATCATGGGTCTCGGAAAATGGCAAATAAAGTACATTTTTATTTTTATTTTTTTTACTTATTTCTGGGGGCTTTTTATGATTGAAATAAAAAAAAAAATGTTCAGTATCTTCTTATTCTGACCTAGATAATCAACTTATGAAGTCACTTTTACAATATAGTTAACATGATAGATAAAAAACTAAAAAATAAATTGTGGAATTGCACTTTTTTTCGCAATTTCAAAGCACTTGGAATTTTTTTCTCATTCTCCAGTATATTTTGTGGTAGAATGAATGATGTCATTCAATAGTACAACTCATCCCGCAAAAAACAAGCCCTCATACAGCTATGTGAAAGGAAAAATAAGAAGTTCTGGCTCTTGGAAGAGGTGAGGAAAAAAAAAAAAAAAAAATCGCTCAGTGGTGAAAGTTATAAAATCTTTGTAATTGCCATACAATAGCAGAAGGAGCGCCCCCCACAGGCTTCAATCTTCACATGTTCATGATGGGAGTAATTAGAGTTAGGGGACCTCCTTAATTCCTACATTTGTAGCCAGTTATCAAACAGAACTTACAAGGCATTAAAGGGGATGTCCAGGATTAATAAAACTTTACTACATTCTTTCAAAAACAGCACCACCCCTGTGTACAGGTGGCATGTGGTATTACAGTATAGGCCCATTCCCTTCAATTGAGCTGAACTGCAATATTACACACAACCTGTAGACATGGCGCTGTTTTTGAAAGAAATCAGTCATGTTTATAGAATTCTAGACAACTCCTTTAAGGTCAATATTTCCACTAGTGACCCCAGAACAACACAAGACCACCAGGATGGGGCTCAATTCAAATGTATTTGTTTTATAATATGAAGAATATAGCAGATCTGAGTCCTGTGTTCAGAGGATAAGTGGTTAGAAAGAGCGACTTTCCCTGGAGGAGCCGTGCTATATGACACAGACAATGACGGGAATAGATGTGTGTGCCTCTGTGTGTGTGCTCGGTGTATACGTGTAATATATACAGTAGTCTTTGCGTCACATTATATCATGTGTTGCGTGTATGTAACATCTACATTTATAAATCTCAGCAGCACAGTTATGGTACCTTTACACGCCGCTACAGAAGGTTAGAAACAACTGGGTGTCGGAGACAATTGTATCTTGTACCGCCAAAACCCCGCTAGGTAGCGGCGTGTAAAATCAGGTTGTTGCCACCCGTCAAAAACAGGTTGGATTCAACCCGATGGTAGCGGCGTCTAAATGAGGAACAGGAAGGTTTTTTTCGTCACCTAGTTAACTCCCTGGGGCGTGACACAGCCTCCGGGATACCGCGTCCCTTCAGCGATCATTGGTGGAAGCTCCTGCGTTACGATTGGTTGTCCTTGCATAGGGCGGCATATTTAAGGAGCTGACCAGTCACACTACACAATTGCAATAGCATCATGTATTGTCCAGCCTTCCTGCGCTGGCTGGCCAATCATGATGCTATTGCTTTGTCCAATCACCGTACAAGCGTCTCGTAATCCACATCTCGCCTATGTGTTGTCCCTGCTGCCCCAGGTCTTCCCATATTACCTTCTGTAGCGGCGTGTAAATGAGGGAAGGTGCTCTACAGAAGGTAACCTGCGGCACCCGTCGGTACATCCAGGGATAGAAAAAACCTTCTGTAGAGCACTTTGTAGCGGTGTGTAAAGGCGGTATCGGGTACCGTTAGCAACCGTTGGAACGTGCTCGTGCACGTGAGACACCCGATTGTTTCTAACCTTCTGTAGCGGCGTGTAAAGGTGTAAACAGGTCTGCAATCACCCAACAAACCAGCAAAATGCTGCTCCTCATCGGGTGATTGGATTGTTTATGGAGGAACAAAAATCCTTGCTCTCGACAGCATATCGCCTGCTGCAAACTGCAGAAGTGCTGCCGATAACCAGTGGCGTAACTTCAGGCCCTGGAGCCCCGATGTGAAAGCTCCACCCGGGCCCCCAATTATTGCAAATCTTTAATAGTGTTAGGCTAGGGTCACACTTTAATAGAGAATTGCTTTCAACACATCTAGATCCGGATGTGGTGAACGCAATTAGCTTCAGACACATTTTTCATGCAAAATGTGTGGCTGAAGCCGCAATACAGTAACCGGATTGCTCCGGATGTGTAATCCGGAGCAATCCGGTTACCGTATAGTTTGCTCATCCCTGCTGACGCAGGGATGAGCAAACTGTACAATCTGTTAAAATACATTAAATATTAATAATAATTGTGGGAATCATGTCTCTAGGGGGTGCCCACCCCCCTAGAGACATGCTGGCCACTCAGGACAGCATGTTATGGGTTGATATTGCCTGTACAGTGAGCCGGCTCCTGTCGGCTCTGTACATTTTTCTGAATGAAGCCGTGGCTCCCCTGTCAGCTATGCGCATACTATACATAATGTACGTATTGTATGTGCCGCTGTCCGTGGTCCTGAGGGCTTTTACATTAGATCTATGGGCAGTGCATTATGTATAGTATGCGCACAGCTGACAGGGGAGCCGCGGCTTCATTCAGAAAAATGTACAGAGCCGGCAATAGCCGGCTTACTGTACAGGCAATATTAACCCATAACATGCTCTACTGAGTGGCCAGCATGTCTCTAGGGGGTTGGGAACCCCCTAGAGATGTGATGCCCACAATTATTATTAATATTTAAGGTTTTGTTAACTCAATAAACACTTTGCTTATCCCGGCGGCAGCCGGGATAAGCAAAGTATACGGTAACTGCATTGCTCAGGATTACACATCCTGAGCAATGCGGTTACCGCATTGCGGATGTTAGAACCGCTCTGAAAACTGCAGCCTGCATGATTTTTCACGCAGGTTGCAGAGTCAGATGTGGTAACCGGATTGCATGTAATGCAATCCGGTTTTTATAATGGGCTCCTCTGAGGAGCGTTTCCAGATCAGGATTTGAAAAATCAAATGCAGATGTGACCCCAGCCTTAGTCTTTTTTTACGGGCCAAAGGGACTTTTGGAGCCCCCCTAGACTGCAGGGCTCGGGTGCGATCGCAACCCCTGCACCTGTTGTTACGCCCCTGCCGATAACATGATACTGTAGAGGACAGATTGCTCTACTGGTGATTGCTGTGCATCCATCATTCTTCATCATCCTGTGTAAAAAGTCCGCAAACAAGCGCTGAATGACCTGAATATTATAAATTGCACTCATTTACCACTCTGAAGTTGGCTCTTGTAAATGTACCCTAAATGTCTGCCCATTTTAACCTTTTGCCCAGGGCCCCACTTTGCCTAAAACCAGCCCTAGTAGTCACCAGGGAACCAAGACGTCCTATTTGGGACTCTTGATGGTGTGCCTACCGTTTCCTTTCTCTTCTCACTCTCTCCTACTTCCCAGCAGTGCTCCCGCGCGCAGAGCCCTCAGTCAGCTCCCATGGATCCTCTCTGAAGGGTTCCTCTCCTGGTCCTCCGCAACCTTTTGGGGTTAACGCCAGGTGTCGGCCACGACTTCCTACAGAAGCTAGTGCCTCCGGTTTGACGGTTCGAGGATGAACACCCACACTGCTTTTGGAGCTGGTCCTCCATTCCGCGACTGAACCCCTCCAGCAATTGGTCAGACCGGGCATGGATTAGGGCGCACCGCAACACCTGGTGACCCTGGGGTCACTTTCTCTCCCTCGACGGCCCTCCGCCAGCCTGTACTCCTCGCTTCCCACAGGAGCTCTCCTCAGACTCTCACCCTCTAACCATCTTCCCTCTTTCCACTAACCCACTAAGCTCCTCCCACCGGGACTGGGTCTCCCTGGTAACGGGTTCACCCACGTCCCGCCTGCCCTAAGGTGTGTGGATGGGTAAATTGAGGGTCCTTTATGTGACATCCCAATCCCCTAGTCACAGGAGTACCACACTCTCTTTTATGGGTGCAGTACCCTTTCATGGCATCCCGACCAGTGGCGCACCAGACCTCCATGTAGAATAATGCACCGCCACAGCTCTCCTGGTAGAATAGTCCACAGCCCTTCCTATAGAATAATGCACCACCACAGCCCTCTATATAGAATAATGCACTGCCACAGTCCTCCATATAGAATAATGCACTGCCACAGCCCTCCATATAAAATAATGCACAGCCACAGCTCTCTATATAGAATAAGGCACCGCTACAGACCTCCATATATAATAATGCACTGCCACAGCCCTCCATGTAGAATAATGCACAGCCCTCCATGTAGAATAATGCACCGCCACAGCCCTCCATGTATAATAATGCACCACCATAGCCCTCCATATAGAATAATGCACCATCACAGTCCTCCATATAGAATAATGTACCACCATAGCCCTCCATATAGAATAATGCACCATCACTGTCCTCCATATAGAATAATGTACCACCATAGCTCTCCATATAGAATAATGCACCGCCACAGCCCTCCATGTAGAATAATGCACCGCCACAGCCCTCCATGTAGAATATTGCACCACCACAGCCCTCTAGGTAGAATAATGCACCGCTACAGCCTCTATATAGAATAATGTACTGCCACAGCCCTCCATATACAATAATCCACTGCCACAGCCCTCCATATACTATAATGCACCACCACAACCCTCCCTATATACAATAATGCACCACCACATCCCTCCATATATAATAATGCACCACCACAGTCATCCATGTAGAATAATGCTCAACCACAGGCCTCCATGTAGAATAATGCACAGCCACAGCCCTCCATGTAGCATAATGCACCGTCACAGCCCTCCACATACAATAATGCACCGCCACAGTGTGATGCGGTTACATGGCGCTGACATTGCTGGATGCTGCTGTGTATGTGTTTGTCTTTAAGAGCTGCATGGCTGATAGTTGTGAAGGTCCTGACCTCCTGTGTTGTGCTCCAGAACTACATTCACTATTAGGTTCAATTGCTGGTTGAGGGGTTAATGTGTGACTCACCTGAACTCCTCTCCCCCTAGCCTTTAAGTAGCCTTTCCTTCCACCAGGAGGTGCTGCTGATAGAGTTTCACTCTATGCCTGGAAGCCGTGCTGTGAAGTTCTGTGCGTTTGTGTGGCTGAGGTCCTTTGGAGTTGCTGTACCCCAGTTCCATGGGGGAAGGTGAGGGGGGAATAGCGCAGGGCTGGTGGAGGAGGTTAGGGAGAGGATGGAGGCACGAACCTTCTCACCATCAGAGATACCTTCGAGATCAGGGCCATTCAGGGTTCCTAGACTAGGGTCAGACTAGTCTTCCCTGGTCACCCTGCCCATAACTGCCATTCACTTATCATTATTCCCTACACCGTGACACACAGCCCTCCATATACAATAATACACCACCACAGCCCTCCATATACAAAATTGCACCGCCATAGTCCTCCTTATACAATAATGTACCACCACAGCCCTCCATATACAATAAGGCACCTCCACAGCCCTCCATTTAAAATAATGCACCGCCACAGCCCTCCACATACAATAGTGCACCCCCAGTCCTCCATATAGAATAATGCACCCCACAGTCCTCCATAAAAAATAATACACAGTCACAGTCCTCCATATAGAATGATGCACCCCCATTGTCCTCCATATATTATAATGCACCCCACTGTCCTTCATATAGTATAATGCACTCCATAGTCCTCCATATAGTATAATGAACCCCCACAGTCCTCCAGATAGTATAATGAACCCCATAGACCTCCATAGATCGATGGATGGAAGGATAGAGGGATGGATAGATGAATGGAGGCAGGGAGGGGAGTTGGGATAGAAGGAGGGATGGATGGATAGAGGGTGGATAGATAATTAGAGGGATGGATGGATGGATAGAGGATTAGATGGATAGATATAGAGGGTGGATGGATGGAGGGATGAATAGATAGATGGATGGAGGGATATAAGGATGGATGGAGAGAGGGAAGGAAGGAGTGATGGATGGATGGAGAGAGGGAAGGAAAGATGAATGGATGGATGGAGGCAGAGAGGGGGAGGGATGGATGGTAGAGTGAGGGATGGATGGATGAAAGGACAGATGGATAGGGGGATGGATGGAGGGAGGGAATGAGGAATGGTTAGAGGGATGTATGGATAGATGGACTGATGAATGAATGGATGGATGGAGGCAGGGAGAGGGGTTGGGATGGAGGAAGGGATGGATGGATGGAGGAGGGATAGATAAATAGAGGGATGGATGGATAGACAGCACATAATACAGATATATCACACACAGTGCCCACATTGTACACACAGCCACATCATAGTCACTCGGAGAGCTGCACTTTCACTTTCTTCAGCCCTGCAGGCGCTGCTCCCTCCCTCTGTGGTAGACAGCAGGACAGATCAGAACACAGAGCAGAGAAGGGGAGGGTGCCCCCTGCAGTCTGGAGTCTGTGCAGGGCAGCAGCATCCAACAAGTGAAGTGAGTTTTGCTGTTTCCCTCCATCATTTGGTGTCTGCAAGCTGGCGCCCTGTGCGTCCGCCCCACTGGCAATGATATAGAGCCAGCTATGGTCGGAACTATTGGAGCAGAAGTGGCATCTGCGGGGATGCCGCTCTTCTGTCTACCAGCAGGGACCACCGCCTGAGGCAAACAGCTCAAGTCACCTTATGGTAGGTGCGCCCCTGATAGTATGGTGTTTCATGATTGTGAGTACACCTATAAGACCATGTATGTGAAGAATATAATGGCCATATGCTATTTGTATTTGAATTGCTATCAGATAAGTGTAGAAGAGGCAGCCTTGCACACTGCTGACCCTCTGCAATAATAAAGGTTTGCTCTCTAATAAAAAAAAGATTTAAAAAATTAATTTTTTTTTGTAAAAAATTAAAGGAACTTTTAAAGGAGATTTTAAGGTTGCTGGATTTCACAGCTGCTGCCACATCTGGCGCTGCTCCACAAATTCAGAGCCTGCAACTGTTTTAACCCCGGCAAATTCAAGGAAGCTTAAAAACTTTCTTTTAAAGTTACATTCAATTTTACATGTTGAAAGAAATCCGTAGACTCGATGGCTGTGAACAACACCTAACCTTGGGTTAAGGGTATTCAGCCACCAGGTCTTCCGGTGAGCATTCTGGCCCCAAACTTACAAAGAAAGAAATTTTAAAATTTCTAAATGTATTCCTAAACAAAGAAGCATTCACCTATTTGTTAGTAAATTGCTTAGGGTTTTGATCATGAACCGACTGTACAAGTGCAGTTACACTGGGCAGTTAAATGGGGCATGAAACTGGTAATTCGTGCAAGACAAACAAACAGATATGTAATTTGTTCACTTGTGCTGCAATTATGTATTCACTATGTAAACCCCAGACTATTCTTCACTACTGACCACTCACCCACCACTACAGCTCTGCTTCCTGCTGCATCTGACCCATGCTACTCCCATCCCCCGCTCACCACCCACAATGTATCCCATCCTTTGCACTCTCACTCCCATCCTTCTCCACTTCCTGCTACCCCTGCTCATCCCTCCACCCAGCAACAAAGTACTTCTCTCACCCTCCATCCTACCTAACCACCTCACCCACTTCTCTGAACTATTCCTTCACTTTCAATCCTCCATCTCCAATCAGGCACGCTCACCACGTAAACTCTTTCTCTCACCTGCTAACCCTCTCCCTGCTCCTCCTACTCGCTGGTGACATTTCCCCTAATCCTGGCCCCCCCGCCACATCCCCACAGTCACCTACACCCCACCCCCCCATACCATCACCAACTCTCATAACCTCATTATCACCCCCCCTCGCAACCTGACCAACCTTAGACCCATCCCCCCAGCCCCTGCTCCTCTAATCTCCCTGCCAAGCGCACTCTGGAACGCCCGCTCACCCTGTAATAAACTCCCAGACATCCATGAACTCTTTATTTCTAATAAAATCTCATTCCTTGCCATCACAGACCTGGCTCACCCCCTCCGACACGGCCTCCCCTGCTGCACTATCCTACAGCGGATTCAATCTTTGCCACACTCCCTGCCCCTCCAACAAACATGGCGGAGGTGTCGGCATACTCCTATCTGACACCTGCTCCTTTGCCCCTATTCCATTACCCCCCTCTGCTGCTCTCCCATCTTTCGAAGCCCACTCTGTCTGCATCTTCTCCCCCTGTAACCTCCAGCTAGCCGTCATCTACCGCCCCCCTGGATCCATCCCCCACCTTCCTTGACCATTTCACCACCTGGCTACTTCATATCCTCTCTACTGACATCCCCACCATCATTATGGGCGATTTCAATATCCCTATTGACACCGGCCACCCAACCGCCTCTCAACTTCTTTCCCTGACCTCCTCCTTCGGGCTCTCTCAATGGTCCTCCTCTGCCACCCACAAAGATGGCCACACCCTGGATCTCATCTTTACCCGTCTTTGCTCCCTTACCAACTTCACAAACTCAACCCTCCCCCTGTCTGAGCACAATCTGCTGACCTTCTCCTCCCTCACCTCCCCTACTACACCACCTCCTCTCTGCAAACTTGATCATCCCCGCAGAAACCTAAAACACATTGATCTACACTCACTCTCAGAATCCCTTCTCCCTCTCGCCAACATAAAATCTATACGTGACACGGACACTGCCACCACCCTTTACAACACCACATTAACCAAGGCCCTCGACCTAGCCGCCCCCCTCACATACCACGCTCCACGCACTAACAGGCAACCCTGGCACACCACCCTTACTAAAGACCTGAGACGGGCATCCAGGGTCGCCAAGAGGCGATGGAAAAAAATCACGTTCCACTGAGCACTTTGAGCTGTTCAAACAGTCCCTCATTGCCTTCAAGACTGCACTTGCCACCGCCAAACAAACCTTCTTCTTATCCCTAATAACCTCCCTGTCCCGCAATCCCAAACAACTTTTCAAAACCTTCAATTCTTTATTCCCCCCGCCTGCTCCCCCTCCCTCTCCCCTTATCTCTGCAGTAGACTTTGCCTCCTTCTTCAAAGAAAAGATTGACAGAATCAGAGACCGCTTTGATCCACTGTCCCCACAGCCTCCCCTCTCACCTATACTGCCCTCTCCTTCCATCAACTGCTTCCCCTCCATAACTGAAGACCATCTCTCCTCCTTCCTGTCAAAATCACACCTCACCACCAGCTCCCACGACCCGCTTCCATCCCACCTCATTCCCAACCTCACCTCCGTCATCATCCCAGCCCTAACTCATCTTTTCAACCTATCACTTACCATTGGCACCTTCCCCTCAGCCTTCAAACATGCCTTGATCACACCCATCCTCAAAAAACCCTCCCTCGACCCCACAACTGTCTCCAACTACCGCCCTATATCTCTCCTCCCTTTCGCCTCTAAACTACTTGAACAGCATGTCTACTCTGAGCTGTCCTCTCACCTCTCCTCCTGCTCCCTCTTTGACCGCCTGCAATCTTGCTTCTGACCCCTCCACTCCACTGAAACAGCCCTGACTAAAGTCACCAACGACCTACTGACTGCCAAAAGCAAGGACCACTACTCTGTTCTCCTCCTCCTCGACCTGTCCGCCGCCTTCGACACTGTTGACCACTCCCTTCTACTTCAGATCCTGGAATCTCTTGGCATCACGGACCTTGCCCTCTTTTGGATCTCCTTATACTTAACAGACCGAACCTTCAGCGTCACCCACTCCCACACAGCCTCCTCGCCCTACCCCCTATCTGTTGGGGTCCCCCAGGGCTCTGTTCTTGGACCGTTACTGTTCTCAATCTACACTCTCAGCCTAGGGCAACTCATTGAGTCCCATGGCCTCCAGTTCCACCTCTACACCAACGACACCCAAATCTACCTGTCTGGTCCTGACATCGCCTCCCTTCTATCCAAAATTCCATACTGCCTGCCTGCCATCTCATCCTTCTCTGCTCGCTTTCTTAAGCTGAACACGGACAAAACCGAGTTCATAGTCTTCCCCCCCAAGAGGCTCCCCCTCACTACCTGACCGATCCATTGTCGTCAACCACTGCTCTCTCTCTCCAGTCCCCCAAGCCAAGTGTCTTGGGGTTATCCTTGACTCTTCCCTCTCCTTCAAGCCCCACATCCAGGCCCTCACCACCTCCTGCCGACTCAAGCTCAAAAACATCTCTAGAATCCGCACTTTCCTTGACCACGACACTGCTAAAACACTTATTCACGCTCTCATCATCTCCCGCCTCGACTACTGCAACCTCCGGCTCACCGACCTCACCAATACCTCCCTTGCACCTCTCCATTCTATCCTGAACTCCGCTGCCCGCCTAATCCATCTGTCCCCCCGCTCTTCCCCTGTCTCCCCCCTCTGCCAAGCCCTTCACTGGCTCCCTACTTCCCAGAGATCCCGGTTTAAAACATTAACCATGACATACAAAGCCATTCACAACCTGTCCCCTCCATACATTTCTGACATGGCCTCCCGATACCTACCCTGACGCACCCTGCGATCCTCCCAAGAGCTCCTCCTCTACTCCCCCGTCATCTCCTCTTCGCACAACCGCATACAGGATTTCTCCCGTGCTTCACCCATACTCTGGAACTCACTGCCCAAACACATCAGACATTCTCCTACCCTGGGAACCTTCAAAAGAAGCCGGAAGACCCACCTCTAACGCCAAACCTACCACCTGCAATAAGACCCGGTCCACCACACCGCCTCATGACTGGAACTTCCCCCTCCCACTGTATCCCCACCCGCCCCCTCGTAGACTGTGAGCCCTCGCGGACAGGATTTCTCCCCTCTTGTATCTGTACGATCGAATTGTCTACATTTATTGTTACTTGTATTGTTACTATGTTATTTGTCCTAGTCTGCCCCTTTTAGCATGTAAAGCGCCATGGAATATAATGGCGCTATATAAATAAATAATAATAATAATAATAAACCGAATCTGCAAAGTTCCAGCCAAATTTGAAATTGGCACATGATTGAGGAAAGTTCTGTCATTTCTAGTGATCAGCAGATTTGATCATGCTGCTGATGTCATCCTGTCAAGGCAGGGCTACCATTCTACTCTGAGAGACACATGCCTTGCCTGCCCCCCAGATATGCCTCTGTGTCCATCCTTGGCAAGTATGGTCCCTGGCAGCAAGTGCCCCCCTCAATTTGTCCATGGCCCGTGCACTAGTCTGAATGCGTTGGGTGGTTATGCAAGCCGTGATCTAGTAGGTATACAGGTATGACTTATTTTTAACTGTATATAACCTGAATGCCCATATTAATAACGCAAAAGCTTCAAAGGGGTGTCAGATAAGCAATAAGGATAACCTACAGTGAAATAAAGCTGCATTTAAAAGGAAATAAGTCAGCAGGTTTTTATACCCCAAACTAAGGTCATCTATGTAAAGTCCCTGTAATGTTGATTACATCCATAACATACATGTTTTGGCAGATATCCTCCAAGGGTAACTATACTGTCAAGTAACTTTTCAGACTAAGCTATTCTGTGAGTACATGAGGAATAAAACTATTCTTGGCAATTATATGACTTGTATCTTGAAATGTTTAGCAGTTTTCGCCTCTGCATGATCTGTATTAATTGGCATCTGACTTTAAGATGATAGAGTATAGAATAAATAACAGAGATACAGAGGACATGATAAAGCAGTCCTGATCAGTGTAAATGTAAATCTGTAGTTCTGATTTGAGGTAAAAGTCTTGTTAGAAAACTCATAACAATTTATCTGTGTATTGTGTTGCCTGTTTCTCATTGTTCATTTTAAATTAGCCTTCCTAACGTCTCCCCTCTCCATCGAGCTCAAAGGGAATCTGTTGATTTCAATGGAAACACATTGAAAACGCATGTAAAAACGCATTTCATTTTCTGCAAACCTATGCGTTTTTGCAAACGCAGCCCAAAACATGTCCTGCAACGTTTTGGGCTGCGTTTGCAAAAATGCATGCATTTTGCTTTTGCAGAAAATGGCATGCATTTTTACATGCGTTTTCAATGCGTTTTCCATTTAAATCACTAAGGCCGGCTTCAGACTGCGTGTCTGATCCGATCCGTAGCTGTCCGCTTGAGGCAGACAGCCGCGGACCGGATCAGCATACAGGACTGGGGGGCTATTATGCCCTCCGATCCTGTGTGCAGCCGCACGCAGTTCCTGCTACTAATAAGTGAATACCGCGGGCGCCGCAGTCCTGACCTGTCAGCTGGTTCAGCTGCGTGCGGCTGCACACAGGATCGGAGGGCATAATAGCCCCCCAGTCCTGTGTGCTGATCCGGTCCGCGGCTGTCTGCCTCAAGCGGACAGCTACGGATCGGATCAGACACACAGTCTGAAGCCGGCCTTAGTGTGTTTTTGTATGCATTTCATTGTGTTTCTATGTGTTTTTGCAGTGCAAAAATGCATAGAAATGCAAACGCAACTTCCCTTAGATGTGAACTTATTCATAGAAAGCTCATACACACACCATACAGTGCAGGACAAAACACCTAACCCTTCCTAACACAGAGCACACAGGGGGGAGGGGACAGAACACCAGCTTGGATGGGTGTGGATATTTAAATAACATTTACAGTCATATGAAAAAATTTGGTCACCCCTCTTAATCTTACTCATTTTTTTTTGTTTAAAATTGTTTTTTTGCAACAGCTATTTCAGTGTGATATATGTAATAACTGATGGACACAGTAATATTTCAGGATTGAAATGAGGTTTATTGTACTAACCGAAAATGTGAAATATGCATTATTTCAAAATTTGACAGGTGCAAAAGTATGGGCACCTCAACAGAAAAGTGACATTAATATTTAGTAGATCCACCTTTTGCAAAAATAACAGCCTCTAGTCGCTTCCTGTAGCTGTTAAGGAGTTCCTGGATCCTGGATGAAGGTATTTTTGACTATTCCTCTTCACAAAACAATTCCAGTTCAGTTAAGTTTGATGGTCGCCGAGCATGGACAGCCCGCTTCAAAACATCCCACAGATGTTCAATGATATTCAGGTTTGGGGACTGGGATGGCCATTCCAGAACATTGTAATTGTTCCTCTGCATGAATGCCTGAGTAGATTTGGAGCCGTGTTTTGGATCATTGTCTTGCTGAAAGATCCATCCCCGGCGTAACTTCAACTTTGATACTGATTCTTGAACATTATTCTCAAGAATCTGCTGATACTGAGTGGAATCCATGCGACCCTCAACTTTAATAAGATTCCCGATGCCGTCATTGGTCACACAGCCCCAAAGCATGATGCATCCTCCCCCAAATTTGACAGTGGGTAGCAAGTGTTTTTCTTGGAATGCTGTGTTTTTGTGGCGCCATGCATAACGCCTTGTTGTATGACCAAACAACTCAATCTTTGTTTCATCAGTCCACAGGACCTTCTTCCAAAATGAAACTGGCTTGTCCAAATGTGCTTTTGCATACCTCAGGCGACTTGGTTTGTGGCGTACATGCAGAAACTGCTTCTTTCACAGCTCTCTCCCATATAGCTTCTCCATGTGCAGTGTGCGCTGTATTGTTGACCGATGCACAGTGACACCATCTGCAGCAAGAGGGAGGAAGCAGCAGGTCCTGCTGTGAAACGTGTTGGCTCAATAAACGGACATCAAACATACCCTTCCTGCTTGGTGGTCTGCGCGGAATCTAAATCTGGGCTTTTTTCTACATAAACTGAAAAATTACATGACAGAGTCCTTTTAATGGGCTGTGTAACTTAAACTATGGTGAGCTGATTTGGTCTACAAAAGGTTATTTTTGTTGAACTGCTTTTTTTAGATTGGATATGCAAATTGCTTCTTCAGAGAGGAAGAGGGCTCAAACTCTGGAGCCACCAACTGGATGTAGTAATCCTAAAAGTCAAAATCGACCCTTTAATGAGTCTTGTCAAATGACTTAGGATAATAATAGCCAAACCATAATTAGGGATGAGCGAGTAGTATCGTTACTATTTGGTACACGCCGAATAGTAACGATATTCGGGCTACTCGCTACTCCCCGAGTTTCTTATGATTACTCGGGAGTAGCGAGTAGTCCTTTCACTTTTGTAGTGTATCTATATACACTGCGAAAGTGCACTAAAAGTGAATAAAAGTTGTTAAAAAATAAAAAAATATCATACTGACCTATCCGACTCCTGCACTAGGACTGGCAAAGAAGACACCCGATCAAAGACAAGGACCTGTGAGTCTGACAGCCAATCAGATGGCTGGTAGCGATCTGGCCAATCAGATGGCCAGACGTCACAAACAACCTGATCACTACCACTAAATTGCCCCTCATCAGTGCAAAGTAAGATCTGATTTGGCCAGATGAGAGGCTAAGGATTGCTACTTTCAAAAGGTGGTACTGTAGTGTAAGCCATTTTCCTATCTGAAGAGGCAATTTGCATATTTAATTTCACAGGAGGAGCATTGCAGGCGTTTAAATCTCCTCATACTGGCCTGCCAGACCTGACATGTCACTCTCCACAAGGAGAAAACGTACACTACAGAGTTGATGATATGATCCAAAGGCAGGGAAAAAAATGTCTAATAAATTGGAAAGGTAGTAGATTTATGTTATCAGATACATTACAGAGTTCTTATATTCGCTTGAACCATTGACTTATACAAAGTTTGTTAAAAATACTGTTACATAATTAAGGGTTTTCCAGACAAAAAAATTGATGACCTATCTTTCGATCAAGGCATGCTTAATGCCTGAAGAGAATACACCGGTTGTTAGTTATAGGTTGAAGATATAGGTTAGGATTGGGATGAAGACCACCAAAATTGCCATAACCAAAATTACTAATGACTTACTCACAGCCAAAGCTAACAGACAATTCTCCATCCTCCTTCTTCTAGATCTGTCCTCTGCATTTGACAGTTGACTACTCCCTCCTACTACAGATCCTCTCTTCTCTTGGCATCAAAGACCTTGCCCTATATTGGATTGCCTCATACCTTTCCAACCTCACATTTAGCGTTTCTCACTCCCACACTACCTCCTCATCCTGCTTGCTCTCTGTTGGAGTCCCACATGGCTCGGTCCTGGGGCCCCTACTTTTCTACATCTATACCCTTGGCCTAGGACAACTCAAAATCCCATGGCTTCAAGTACCATCTGTACACGAATGACACTTAGATCTACCTCTCTGGCCCAGATGTCAACTCTCTGTTGTCCAGAATCCCGGAGTGTCTATCAGCCAAATCCTCCTTCTTCCCCTCTCGCTTTCTAAAACTCAACGTAGACAAATCCGAACTCATCATCTTTCCTCCATCCCATCTTTCATCTTCACCACCTGATCTATACATTATGGTAAATGGCATCATGCTTTCTCCCACGCCTGAAATTCGCTGCCTCGGTGTAACTCTCGACTCTACCCTATCCTTCAGACCACACATCCAAACTCTTGTCACCTCCTCCCGCCTACAACTCCAAAGTATTTCCAGAATCTGTCCTTTCCTCAGCCCTCAATCTACTAAAATTCTTGTACACGCCCTCATCATCTGCTGCCTCGACTACTGCAACATCCTCCTCTGTGGCCTCCCTGCTAACACTCCAGTCTGTCCTCAACTCTGGCACTCGACTAATCCACCTCTCTCCTCGTTACTCTCCTGTTTCTCCTCTCTGCAAATCTCTTCACTGGCACCCAATTTCCTAACGAATTCAGTTCAAGCTACTAACACTGACCTACAAAGCCATCCATAACCCGTCTCCTCCCTGTATCTCTGAACTAATCTCCCACTATCTTCTCTCACATAATCTTTGATCCTCCCAAGAACTCCTTCTCTCCTCTACACTTATCCGTTCCTCACACAACCGCTTACTAGATTTCTCCTGAATATCTACCATCCTGTGGAATTCTGTGCCCCAACTCATCCAATTATCCACAACACTCGGATCCTTCAGACAGAACCTAAAAACTCATCTCTTCAAGAAAGTCTACAGCCTGCAATGACCAAGCTGCCGCATCACCACCATCGGAGCTGCTGCCTCACTACCACCTGAGCTGCCGCTCCATGATCACTTGATCCTCTGCACCCCTGACCTACTGTTGCCTCCCCAATATAATGTAGAATGTAAGCCCGCAAGGGCAGGGTCTACTCCACTCTGTACCAGTCAGTCATTGTTAATGTATTTACTGTAAACTATATCTCTAATTTTGCATGTATCCCCTTCTCATGTACAGCACTATGTAATTAATGGTGCTATATAAATAAATAATAATAAAAAGACTGAGCTGAGATTTGGGATAAAGTGTGATGAGTCAAGTACACAGGTGGTTAGATGTAATCTGGAGATTAGAGGTGAAAGTTTTTCCTCTGTAATAGTGGAGAAACTGGATTTGGAGGACGAGGGCTGAGTAGTTATGGGGAGGGGTTTAAGGACTGTAGGACAAAACATTCTCTGACATTCTTGATCTTCTGTTTGAAGAATGAGGCAAAGTCTTCAGCCGAGATGAGTAGAGGGAGAAGTGCTGTGGGATGGAGGAGAGAATTTGGAGTTTTGAATAGTTGTTTGGTGTTGTGAGACAGGGAGGATATGAGAGCTGAGAAATAATTTTGTTTCCCAGCAGTTAGTGTGGACTGTAAATTATTGAGGGACAGTTTAAAAGTTATTAAATGCTCTTTGGAGTGAGATCTCTTCCATCTGCAATCAGAAACCCAACTCAGTTCTTTTGTAAGATGGGTGTGCCAGGGTTGCTTGTTGATTGAGCAATTTTTTGGAGGGGGTCACCAATTTGTGAATTTGCGAGAATTTGAGAGTAGAGAAGATGGTTTGCTTTGTGGCGGTGAGTGTGGACTTGAAGTTGGCAAGGACTGCTTGAATTCAACAAAGTGCTCAGTGTAATTGGATATCTTCCATCTCTGCTCAGCGACCCTGGAAGCCTGTCTCAGTTCTTTAGTCACACTGGTCTGCTAGGCTTGCCTGTTGATTGTGTGAGCTTTGGTATGTGTGAGGGGGCACCAAATCGAGTGTTGTTGTTGTGGTGTTATATAAAGTGGTAGCAGAATCTGTTTTGTGTAAGTAAGCTATATCTGTCATCCAAATGTATTTATTAGAATTTAAATAGGAGGGGGGAGAAGGGTACAAAAATAAGAAGGGAGGAGGTACATACATAAATAAACAGGGTACAAGTTGTATTCATAAATATAAAGATTACATAACAAGTACATCATAAAAGATGTGTGAGACGGAAATATTTCCTTACAGTGTAAGCTTGTATCAAAATCGTAATAAAGGCAGAAAATAAACGGAGTAAGAACCAGTAATCTATTAGTTTCATCACTACGTCACGACATTAGGCCTGAGTGAGAAAGATGGGCGAAAAAGCTATCCACCAAGGCTCCCATCTACGCTTAATTTTTGAAAAAGTATTAGTGCGCAATGCTGAATTAAACTCAAAGATACCATGCTGCGTTACTCTATCAATGAGATGCAATAACTTGGGGGTTTCGGGTTTGTTCCACCTGGCAGCAATTAGGACCTTGGCTGTGATCAAGATGTGTGACATAAAAAACTTAAGATCTTGTGGAAGGTTCTCAACGCCTATTAGTAAGCTATATCTGTGAGAAGGAGAAGGAACTCAGAGTGAATGTAAATCATGGTGTTTGAAATCACCCATAATGATAGTGGGGATGTCGGCGGAAAGGAAATTAATTAGCCAGGTGATGAAGTGGTTGAGAAAGGTAGTGATGGCTTTCCCTGTGGGGTGGTAGATGACAGCTAGCTGGAAGTTGAAGGGGAAGTAGATGCAGACAGAGTGCACCTCAAAAGACAGAAGAGTAACAGAGGGTGATAGTGGAATTGTGGTAAAGAAGCAGTTGTCAGACAAGAGCAAACCAACTCCTTCACTGAGTTTGTGGCTGGGGTGAGGGGTGTGAGAAAGATGGGATCCACCATAAGAAAGTGCAGCTGGAGAGGCTGTTAGAAGAGGTGAGCCAGGTTTCAGTCATGCCAAGGAAGGAGAGTTGGTTAGTGATGAAGAGATCATGAATATATGAAAGTTTGTTGCATAAAGAGCGTGCATTGCATAGGGCTCCAGGTACAGGGACTGGGAGAGCAGGGACTGGATGAATGGATATAAAGTTATTACAGTTGCAAAAACTTGTAATGGATCATAGGTAGAGGTTGGAAAAGACTGTGAGGATGTGATGGGGGGCAGGATTTGGGGATATGTCACCACCAATGAGGATTAGGAGAGAGAGCATTTGAAGGTGGGAGCAGGAGAGGGCATGAGGTGGCTATGTGTGTTTGCAGATGTAGCGACCGGTGGTAAGGCCGCGGGTGTGTATGATCTTTCTCAACAGAATCCCCATACTCAGGTTTAACCGATAAAAACGTTTCTTTACTGGCAAATATGTTTATATCACAGTCAACCGAACTATATGCGCACTTGTATATATTAGAGTCTCTGGATCTTCACTTCTTCCGGGTACGCAGCAAGAAAAGAAAAAAACACAACAATGAAAGTATCTTTCCCTAACTTTCCCTAAAACCACGTACCAGTCTATCACAGAAGAAGATGTCGCTCCCACGTCGCAGGCCTGGGGATCTCACGAGGACGGGTCCCGGTGCAGCGCTGAAGGGGAAACTCCTCAGTCTTCTTCTTTGGTCTCCTTCCGCAGGTAACGGAATCTTTCTTTGTTAGTCTCTCCCAGTCTCAGGGCACACTGAGCAGCAGAAGGGGGCCCACAGCAGCACAGAAGTCTCTCTCAGTCTCTGGGCACCCCGAGCAGCAGGAGGGAGATCACAGCAGTACAAATGGCTCCCTTATGTCGGTCACGGCCCCCGCACATGCACTCCGGGTGCTCGGCAGGCAAGGTTTTGCAGAGCGGCCAGAGTCACAGCACCAAAGTCCAGTGGCCCAGGATCAGTCACGGGGGCTTCTGCGGGGTGATTTTTCCGGCAAGGTGTAGCAAAGTAGCCCTCTTTCAACAGACATCCACAGGCAGGTCTCCCCTGGAACAGCTCTGGATCTGCACTGACTTCCTGCTGCTCTGTCTTCCTGAGTAAACACATTTGCTGAAAAGGGAATTTCCCACTTCCCTGCGTTTGTTTCAGCACTTGTCCACAAGGGGCAGTAGCGGACTGTGCACAGTTCATTTCTATATCCATTTCTATGATACAATCTGAATTGCTCACCTCACTACACAGACAAAGGATTGTACATGGATGAACAGTTCTGAAGAGAAAGTGAGATGGCTGGGGAGGATGGAGGGAGAAGTTACTTGTTTCTTACTAGGTGCAGGGATTAGTGGAGTTAGTAAGAAATTAAGTAGTATGGAAGTGAAAGTGAAAAGAAACATACATTTTTATAGTTGCTTTGTATCTCAGTTCATTCAGGTCAATTCCAGTTAAATTCTAGTCTAATCCATTTATTTACACTATGAGACACAGAGCAGACAGGTCTGAGAGCAGCCTGGTGGCTTGTATGATATACTCATACAAGGGAAATCAGCTATGGATTGTGGAACAGAGGGGAGGGGACTGGACCAGCTACAATTAAGGCTGAACCAAATGGTGGGTCACAGGTAAAGTAAACATGGGGGTCAAAAAAGAGCTGGATAGGGGGGCAGTAGAATGAACAGGTACATGCTTAAAAGAATGGAATAATGTAGCATGAAAAGTAGGAGATCAGTGTAACAGAAAAGCTGTATACATGGATACATGCTCATACATACCACAGATATTTTGCAGCATGAATAACAGAGGATCAGTGGAATAGAAAAGCTGAATACATGGTTACACGGTCACACATACCTGTGGGGAGAGGAGATAAAATGGACATGATTAGGTGATGATCAGAGACCGTGATGATAGATGATGGTAGATGATAAAGACTAGGTGCTTCATGTTAATTCTGGTCTAATTCATTTCTGTACACTTATGAGACACTTAGATGTGATAGAGCAGACGAGTCTGAAAGCAGACTTGTGGCTTTTATGACTAAGGCTATGGTCACACTTGCATGCGTTTTTTAAGGTGCTTTTTTCCAGCCTACGTTTTTGGGCTGCGTTTTTGCTGATAGTTGTGGGGCACCCTTAAAAAACGCAGCCCAAAAACGCATGTACCATTTAGTGCCATATAAAAAAGCATGCATTTCCCATAGGGCCCGATGTTACAAAAACGCATGCGTTATTGGAAAAGCACCAAAAAATGCATCATGCAGTATTTTTTGGAGCTGAGCCAAAAACGCATTTTTCACAAACAAGTGTGAAAACTGCAAGGAGAATCTGGAAGTGTGACCCTAGCCTAAGGCTGCATGCATATGATCACTATTAGCAGTGTTTTGGATGCAGAATACTACCAAAGTGTCCAAAATGCTGCTTTACAGAACAGCAGATGGGATTTCTAGAAATCATTTGTCCACTGTGCTTCATTTGTACCAGATTTATCTCACCTGCGGTGCGGGCTGCCGTGCTGCCGCATCTCCACAGCATGTCATTTTATTGCTGTGGAGTTGGACGTGATCTCACCAGGTAAATGCAGAGAAAAGCCGCCCTGCCCCATATCATCGCGGAGATCACCGGCTTCCCTCAGGTCCGGACACACTGCGTCCAGAACGCAGTATGTCTGGATTGTCTGCACATACCTTTATACATTTGTTTGAATACATTCTTGCTCTCCCATTGTTCAATTGATTTAGTTTTCACACCATCACACCTCTATAGGTATATTTAGCACTTTGCACTTTTATACCAGGTTAACAGTTTGAGCCCAGTCTACTGCACATTTCGCAGGTCCCTTTATTAATTCTATATATTTATATTATTATTTGCTATTAGAATTGTATAGGGACTCTTGCCTAATGATATACCATATTTTTCGCTTTATAAGACACACCGATTATAACATGCACCTCCAAATTTGGTGAACAAAAAGAGAAAAAAATTATTTTTTAATGTTAAATGGGGTCAGTCTTAAAATGTCAGTGTCCGTCTTACACATAATATAGGGTATATGTCCCTCATAGCCCCTTCATCCTGATACATGGTCACTCATCCTGGGATAGAGCCCCCCCATCCTAGATAAAGCCCTCTTAATTTAGTTATGGCTGGCACACGTCCCCCAGTGATGGCACACGTCCCCCAGTGATGGCACATGTCCCCCAATGATGGCACACGTCCCCTAGTGATGGCATATGTCCCCCAGTGATGGCACACATCCCGAATGATGACACACATCCCCTAGTGATGGCACACGTTCCCCAGTGATGGCACATGGTCTCCTGTGATGGCACACGTCCCCCAATGATGGCACACATCCCCCTGTGCTGGATATGGCCCCCAGTGTTGGCACATGTTCCCCTGTGCTAGATTGGGTCCCCCCATGCTGCTGCCCATAATAAAACAACCATGTTACTTACCCTTTCCAGCGGTGTCCTCCGTGTCCTGTGATCGGATGCGCAGAGATGTCACTGAGCTGTGCCGATCACATGACCGGATCCCCAAGAAGAATCAGGAAGTGTGGGCGCAGCGGCAAGGATGGAGACACGGAGGACACTGCTGGAAAGGGTAAGTAACATGGTTGTTATTTTATTATGGGCAGCAGCATAGGGGGCCATATCCAGCATGGGGGGGGGGCATGTGCCATCACAGGGGGGTTGCAGGCAATGTAATATGCACCGCTCCCCCAGCGGCTGCAGTGCATATTATATGGGCGGGAGCACGTGACCTCCCGCTGCCTCCTGCAGCCCGCGTCAGCCCTTGACACTGCTCCAAAGTCACCTCCACCCTCCCCTGCAGTATATAATCCGTACATTCGGGTTATAAAATGTAACCCCAACTTTCCCCAAAAATTTGGGGGAACAAAAGTGCGTTTTATATTCTGAAAAATACGGTACTCTTTTTTTTTTTTTTTTTTTTTTTTTTTTTTGGTTATTTTGCATTATGTATTGTTTCTATTCAGTATATAATTTCAACACATTTTTGGTAGCTATTGTTGAATAATTTATTAGTAATCACATTATTTATATGTGACTTTACTCCCATACTGTGCAACATATCTTTTTATCCTGTTTCTATGTCCCGTATGTTTACTCCCCTTTTAATATGTTATTATTTGTATTTAAACAGTTTTCTTTGTGATAAATTAAGCTCCATTTATAGTAAGGGTGGTTTCACACTCGCGTTTACATACGCCGCGCACCGAATGCAGCCAAACGCTTGCGCACATGCGTTCCTATGTTTAACATGGGAACGCACGTGCCTGCATTTGGATGCGTTCGGTTGCGTTTGCGCTCGGATGCGCACAATTTGTGCACCTCCAAGCACACTCCGGATGCGACCCTGTTGCAGTTTTTGTGCGGTCGCGGGTGCTTGTTTTCTCTGCAAGCGCCCGCAAGCACACAAATGACGCATAGATGTCAATGGATCCGCAGTGTCCTCCACATGATAGAGAAGGAGAACGCTGAGGATCTCATTGAAATCTCTCCCGGTGGCCGCCAGGAGATCAGCTACAGCCTCCACTGAAACAGCTGATCTGATAGCTGTTTAAATCTCCCACGCTGACACTGAATAGGTGATGTCGGCGCGGGAGATTTGAAGCAGCGATCAGCTGTTTCTTATCTCCTGCACCGATATTACCTATTCAGTGACGGCGCGGGAGATTTAAACAGCTATCAGATCAGCTGTTTCTTCAAATCTCCCGCGCTGACACCGGCGGGAGAGCAGCTGTGGCCGGGAGGAGGAGATCTCTGCCGCTGATCTCCTCCTCCTGGCCGCCCCCGAGACAGCTGATTGGCTGCCCAGGGTGCATATTAATGTGAACGCACGCAGACACAATTGCCAGTGTGAAACTAGCCTAATACAGCTCTCTGTGCCCTGCATAGCAATATTGTTTTTATCGTAGTTTCACTGACTCCTATTGTTTGCACTTCTTCTACTTATATAATCGGGAGTTGGGAATTCGGGCGTTGTCGCCGAATCCCAGACTCCTTAGCAGCACTGCGAGTGATGACGCGCAGCGTCATCACGAGCCGCAGCCGCTCTACAGTTTAAAAAAAAAAAAAAAAAATCCTCACCTCTCCCCGAGCCCCTGCCGTCTCCTGCCGTCTCCTGCCGTCTCCTGCCGTCTCCTGCCGTCTCCTGCCGTCTCCCGCCGTCTCCCGCCGTCTTCCGCTAGGCTCCCGGTGCCTGCAGTGCTCTTCTATTGCACTCAAGGACCTGTGGTGATGTCAGAGTCACATGACACCAGCTTACTCCATGCTAACCGCGGGTCACGTGACTCTGACATCACCACAGGTCCTTGAGTGCAATAGAAGAGCACTGCAGGCACCGGGAGCCTGCAGAGCCACCGGAAGACGGCGGAAGACAGCGGGGGCTCGGGGTGAGGTGAGCATAATCTTTTTTTTATTTTTTTTAACCCCTGCCTTGCAGGAGCGCCACCACAGACACCTGTATACTCTGCCAACACACAGATGCCTGTATACTATGCCACCACAGACACCTGTATACTCTGCCAACACACAGATGCCTGTATACTATGCCACCACAGACACCTGTATACTCTGCCACCACACAGATGCCTGTATACTATGCCACCACAAACACCTATATACTCTGCCACCACACAGATGCCTGTATACTATGCCACCACAGACACCTGTATACTCTGCCACCACACAGATGCCTGTATACTATGCCACCACAGACACCTGTATACTATGCCACCACAGACACCTGTATACTCTGCCAACACACAGATGCCTGTATACTATGCCACCACAGACACCTGTATACTCTGCCACCACACAGATGCCTGTATACTATGCCACCACAGACACCTGTATACTTTGCCACCACAGACACCTGTATACTCTGCCAACACACAGATGCCTGTATACTATGCCACCACAGACACCTGTATACTCTGCCACCACACAGATGCCTGTATACTATGCCACCACAGACACCTGTATACTTTGCCACCACCACCACACACACCTGTATACTCTGCCACCACCACCACACACGCCTGTATACTCTGCCACCACCACCACACACGCCTGTATACTCTGCCCCCATCACACACACCTGTATACTCTGCCACCACCACACACACCTGTATACTCTGCCAACTCCACCAGACGCATCTATACTCTGCCACCACCACACACACCTGTATACTCTGCCACCACCACACACACCTGTATACTCTGCCACCACCACCACAGACGCATCTATACTCTGCCACCACCACACACGCCTGTATACTCTGCCACCACCACACACGCCTGTATACTCTTCCGCCACCACCACAGACACCTGTATACTCTGCCACCACCGCAGACACCTGTATACTCTGCCCCCACCACCACACACACGCATGTATACTCTGCCACCACCACACACGCCTGTATACTCTGCCGCCACCACCACAGACGCCTGTATACTCTGCCACCACCACAGACACCTGTATACTCTGCCACCACACAGATGCCTGTATACTATGCCACCACAGACACCTGTATACTTTGACACCACCACCACACACACCTGTATACTCTGCCCGCACCACACACACCTGTATACTCTGCCACCACCACCACAGACGCCTGTATACTCTGCCCCCACCACCACAGACGCCTGTATACTCTGCCCCCACCACCACAGACGCCTGTATACTCTGCCGCCACCACCACAGACGCCTGTATACTCTGCCGCCACCACCACAGACGCCTGTATACTCTGCCGCCACCACCACAGACGCCTGTATACTCTGCCGCCACCACCACAGACTCCTGTATACTCTGCCGCCACCACCACAGACGCCTGTATACTCTGCCGCCACCACCACAGACGCCTGTATACTCTGCCGCCACCACCACAGACGCCTGTATACTCTGCCGCCACCACCACAGACGCCTGTATACTCTGCCGCCACCACCACAGACGCCTGTATACTCTGCCGCCACCACCACAGACGCCTGTATACTCTGCCGCCACCACCACAGACGCCTGTATACTCTGCCGCCACCACCACAGACGCCTGTATACTCTGCCGCCACCACCACAGACGCCTGTATACTCTGCCGCCACCACCACAGACGCCTGTATACTCTGCCGCCACCACCACAGACGCCTGTATACTCTGCCGCCACCACCACAGACGCCTGTATACTCTGCCGCCACCACCACAGACGCCTGTATACTCTGCCGCCACCACCACAGACGCCTGTATACTCTGCCGCCACCACCACACCACGCCTGTATACTCTGCCGCCACCACCACACACGCCTGTATACTCTGCCGCCACCACCACACACGCCTGTATACTCTGCCGCCACCACCACACACGCCTGTATACTCTGCCGCCACACAGATGCCTGTATACTCTGCCGCCACACACTACACACACCTGTATACTCTGCCACCACACACTACACACACCTGTATACTCTGCTACCCACAGAGCCACCTGTATACTCTGCTACCCACAGAGCCACCTGTATACTCTGCTACCCACAGAGCCGTCTGTATACTCTGCTACCCACAGAGCCGTCTGTATACTCTGCTACCCACTGACCCGCCTGTATACACACAATTCATTTCACCCTGCTCCCGATGCAATTGCATCGGGCCTTTTTACTAGTAGGGTAATAATGCTGACTCTATATTTACTTATACTTTTTATATCCCCCACAAGGAATTAACGTCATCTTTGTACATCTAAAAGTAATAAAAGTATTACTTACGAAGCTCTGAGCTAATGACACATATACTGCAGTCTGGTGTCATCAGTGATATGCCTTGAAAGCAATACCCTGACTGTGCTTCGCTTAACTTTCTTGGGCTGTATTGAGAACTGATGTACCGAGTAGTTAATGTGATGTGCCGACATCATTACCCTGCTCCAATGCTTACAAAAGGAATTATGAAAACCTCTTATTCATTGACATGATAAAAAATAAGTTTCCTTTATTACCTGAAAAAAAAAAAACTATTGTGAGAATTATAGATCTCACATGTGTAATGTATCATCCTCACTGAAGTAACAATTTGCATATGCATCATCATGTTGTAGGCACTGTGCATGTGCATTTGCCACCATCGGTGCCATTTTAATGAAGCCTGCTGCTAGATCAATCTGTGCAAGTACCAACCATGGCTAAGACAGCACTGGCCCAAAATTTAAAACTTAAAGAAGATGAAGACACTCATGTTGTTCTTGAATGATCCCGACTTCTTCCTGTACCACTGCTTGAAGAAGTTGTCTTCCAGAAACAGTAGGTCCGCGAGTTGAGCTTCACTTCATCCTCAACCCGAAAAGCTCCCACAAGTTCATCTTTGATACCAGCCCATACCAGTATCCCACCTCCACCTTGCTGGTGTCTGAGTCAGAGTGGAGCTCTCTGCCCTTTACTAATCCAGCCTCTGGCCCATCAAGAGTCACTCTCATTTAATCAGTCCATAAAATCTTTGAAAAATCAATCTTAAGAAATTTCTTGGCCCAGTCTTGACGTTTTATCTTATGTTTCTTGTTCAAAGGTGGTCATTTTTCAGCCTTTCTTACCTTTGCCATGTCCCTGAGTATAGCACACCTTGTGCTTTTTGATACTCCAGTAACGTTGCAGCTCTGAAATATGGCAAAACTGGTGGCAAATGGCATCTTGGCAGCTTCACGCTTGATTTTCCTCAATTCATGGGCAGTTATTTTGTGCCTTTTTTGCCCAACACGCTTCTTGCACCCTGTTGGCTATTTGCCATGAAACGCTTGATATTTCGGTGATCACACTTCAAAAGTTTGGCAATTTGAAGACTGCTGCATCCCTCTGCAAGACAACTCACAATTTTGTACTTTTTAGAGACCGTCAAATCTCTCTTCTGACCCATTTTTCCAAAAGAAAGTAAGTTGCCTAATAATTAAGCACACCTTATATAGGGTGTTGATGTCATTAGACCACACCCCTCCTCATTACAGAGATGCACATCGCCTGATTTGCTTAATTGTTTGTTGGCTCTCAAGCCTATATATTGGAGTAGGACAACATGTATAAAAAATATCATGTGATCAAAATACTCATTTGCCTAATAATTCTGCACACAGTGTAGGTATTTTCTCTATATTTTACATCTTACGCTCATTATGCTCTGAGGTCTAGAGAGACCCCAAAGTATAATATGGGACATTAAAGGGAATCTGTCACCAGGTTTTTATGACTTCATGTGAGTGCAAGACTCAAAAAATCCATACAAAATGGTGACAATCATGGGCGTACCCAGCGTGGGGCAGGGGGGGGGGGCAGGTGCCCCTCCCTAGAAGGAGCCTGAAAGCCACCACATGGCTAATTAGTATGCAATGATCTACAGACTGCAGCCTGCAGAGCATCGCTTATCTCCTTTCTGTGCTGAGAGAGGGGAAGTGGGGGGATGGGCTGCCTGCTCTGGCTGGCAGTGCAGTGCTTTCCATTGCATGT
Organism: Allobates femoralis; assembly: GCA_033576535.1. Lineage (NCBI taxonomy): Eukaryota > Metazoa > Chordata > Amphibia > Anura > Aromobatidae > Allobates > Allobates femoralis. Next base: position 452,707,435 of record JARQOC010000004.1, read on the forward strand.
GCCCAGCCGCATCACACTTCGGAGAAAATGTCGCGGTCTCCTGTGATGTCACACAGCCGCCCTGCACTTTCCTTCCCTCCAGACTCAGAGAGGATCATCACTGCTAAACAAAGAACAAAACACTGCTAATATGTGTGTATGTGTAAGTCTGTGCTTATATGTATATGTGTGTGTGTGTGTGTGTGTGTGTGTGTGTGTGTATATATATATATATATATATATATATATATATATATATATATATATATATAAAATTATATATAATATATATGTGTGTGTCTGTTTATATGTGTGTGTACATTGTGTATGTGTGTATATATATGTGTGGGAGTGTGTACAGTGTGTATGTGTGTATTTATATATGTGTGGGGGGTGTACAGTGTGTATATAAATGTGTGCCTCTGTGTATATATGTGTATATATAGGTGTGGGCGTGTGTGTACAGTATGTATACGTGTATATAAGTGTCTGTGTCTGTGTATATATGTGTGTATATGTATCTCTGTGTGTGTATATGTATGTGTGCGTACAGTATGTATGTGGTGTATATGGCTCCATGACTGCAACTTGCACCCTCATTTTTATTTATCAAATATTTTTATTGGGTAGTTTATACAAGGTAGTTAATGTACATAGGGATATTATACATTACATAGACAAACAGAAACATTGGGAAAATCATAGGGTTACAATGTAGGTTGTATATTATACAATCCGAATTTTAACAAGGAAGTAATTTATGTCTTAAACGCGACAAATATAACAATCATAACTTAAGAGTACATTATAATGGATTATTATACCCGATTAAGTCATTTAAGTAGGGAGGTAGCCAGGTTGTTTTCCCTTTCTTTCCCTCCTTCCTTCTTTTCTCCTAGAGACATTTAAAGGTTCCTAAAATGTGGAAATTATGATGTGGTGGTAGTGTCGTCAATGGTCCTGCTAAGATGTTTAAGAGAGTGGGATAATATCCATGGTTCCCAATTGCGGAGATATTTGTTGTAGGAATTGTTTCTAATAGCGTAACTAAATTCGAATGTGCAATGGGAGGATATCCTATCAATCAATTCCAAGGATGTAGGTATGATTGTAGTTTTCCATCTAGCGGCTAGGAGGACCTTAGCTGTTAAAAGAATCTGGGAGGTAATAAATCTATTGTGGGGAAGGTCTGTAACTCCTAATGAGAGAAGAGCCATTTGGGGAGTGAGTGTTAACTTCATACTGGTAGTTTTAAATATAAGGTCTTGGACTTCAACCCAAAATCTCACGATTTTTGGACATTTCCAGAAGATATGTGAGAGTGTCCCTGCTTGCATGCACTCTCTCCAGCAGTTTGGGGATATTTTATGGTCAATACGATTTAATTTTGACGGAGTCCAGTACCATCTAGCTAGTATTTTAAAGTATGATTCTTGTATAGAGGCACAAAGAGTGTTAGAGTAGGAGAATTCTATTGTCGAAGCTAGTTTATTTAGATCTATAGTTGAGTTTAATTCATTCTCCCAAGCGGTAATGTAAGATAGTTTCTGAAATACAAGATCTTCATTTAAAAGTCTATAGATATTGTTAGTTGACCAAATTAAAGATTTGTTTGGATTGTCAAATAGGTCAGATAAGGGTTTTGGGAAGGAAAAGTGGGAGGTCAAGGAGATCGAGGAGGAGTTTATTAATCTCCAGGCAGTTCTGTCTCTCCATGTTAGATTAAATTGTTCTTCCAGAGATCTAAAAGGTATTAAACTACCATCAGGGAATAGGGTGTTAACATAGTGGATTTCATTTTCTATCCAGGAGGATATGTCTAGACCAGGAATACTAAGTTTTAGGGTTTCAATGGGGATGTTTTTAGGGGATGAGCGTGTAGGTGTGGGGTTGATTTTTTTGTATAAGTATTCCCATGCTGAGAGTGTGGCTCGAATGGTTGGTGGGAATGTGGAAATTTTGGTCGGTTTATGGAGGTGTGCTAGAATTAGAGCCGAAAGAGAGGTGGTGTTGGATAAGTCTTTTTCAATGGATGTCCAGATGGAGGAGTCTCTGTTATCTCTGAGCCAGCTGTGTGATAGTTTTATGATTGAGGCTAGATAATAGTAGTAGAGATTTGGTATTCCAAGGCCTCCTCTTTTTTTGTCTTTCGGTAGTGAAACTAGATATCCTGGATCTTCCACCACTCCAAAGGAATTTTCTAAGTGGTTTTTGGAATTTGTTAAACCAAGATTTAGGGATCTGTAGAGGGATAGCTCGGATCATATAAATGAATTTAGGGAAGGTTTTCATTTTGAATGCTACCACTTTACCTGTCCAGGATAGGTGTAGTTTGGATAAGGCATGTGTATCTTCTTGAAAGGTGTTGAGTAAGTTGGTGAAATTAACTTTAATCAGTTCTTTGAACCGTTTTGTCAGGCAGATACCTAGGTAGGAAATTTTATCTTTTTCCCATGAAAATGGGAATACATTTTCCAGGTATTTTAGGAATGTTTTGTCTATGTTGAATTTAAGAGCTTGAGATTTATTGGTGTTTATTTTATAGTGGGATAATCTGGAGAATTCTTCAATAGTGGATATGATGTGATGAAGTGATTTTAAGGGGGTGGTGACGGATAATAAAATGTCGTCTGCAAAAAGTGTGATTTTGTGTTCTTGGGATTTCAGCTGGATGCCTCTAATGTCTTTATTTTGTCTGATTGCTTCTGCTAGGGGTTCTATAAAAAGGGCAAAAAGAAGGGGAGATAGAGGACAGCCCTGTCTAGTACCATTGGACATAGTAATCTTTTGGGATAGGGTATTGTTGGCATAAATCTTTGCTGACGGGTTAAGGTACATGGCAGAGATTGAGTTAAAGATGTTACCTGTAATGCCAAATTTATTGAGAGTGTGAAAGAGAAATTTCCAATTAACCCTATCAAATGCCTTCTCGGCGTCCAGAGCCAAGAAGACAGTCGGGTTTTTTGAGAGTTCTGTATAGGACATTAAGTTAATAATTCGTCTAGTGGCATCGGATGAATTTCTATTTGGAATGAATCCAACCTGATCAGTTTTGACAAGATCATTGATATGTTTTTGTAATCTATTAACTATCAGTTTAGCTATAATTTTTATATCACTATTGAGTAGTGAGATGGGTCTATAATTTTTTGTGTCCGTGTTGTCTCCCTTGTTTTTTGGAATCACGACTATTGTTGCTTCCAGCATTTCTGAGGGTAGTTGGCCTTGTGATGCTGTATGGTTTGCCAATCGGACTAGATAGGGGGATATTAGGTTAGAATAAGACTTGTATAATTCATTTTGTAGGCCATCAGGGACAGGAGATTTGTCGTTTTTTAACTTCAGGAGTAATGTGGATACTTCAAGGGAGGAGTACGGTGTGTTTAGATCATCGATTTTTGAGTTAGAAAGTTTGGGTAAGTTCAGGGAGTCTAAAAATTTCAAGATAGTTTGGGAGGATGCTAAATGTGTATTTGGGTCTGATTTGAGGTTATATAGGGATTCGTAATACTTGGCGAATATATTTGTTATCTCTTTAGGGTGATATTTCTTCTGTCCGGTTGAGTCTTTGATTACATTAATTCTGTTTTTTATCCTTAGATTTTTAATTCTAGATGCGAAAAATTTTGTAGGTTTATTGTCGGATTGGTAATATTTGGTCTTGGATCTTTGAATCATTTTGTCGTAGTCTGAGGTTAGGGCTGTTCTGAGTTCGGATCTAAGGTTGAATAATTTTTCCAATGTATCATTGCTGGAGTTGTTAATTTGGGAATTTTCTGTTGTTTGGATTTTATCTATTAATTTTTTAGTCCTTTCTCGTTTTTGTTTATTTAGGTGTGAGTTAAGTTGAATTAATTTCCCTCTTAAAACCGCTTTAAATGCTGACCATATGGTAGTAATGGAAACCTCTTTGGTGTCGTTCTCTAAAAAGTAGTTTTTAATGGTGTTTTCGATTTCTGTTTTGTAGTGGGGGTGAGTATATAAGAAACTATTATTTCTCCAGATTTTTTCAGAGTAGTTTGTTGGTGAGTAAGAGAATTCAAAAAGGAGAGGAGAATGGTCGGACCATGTTCTTGGGCCAATAGAGATCTTTGTAAATTTATGGAGGGAAAAGAGATTTGAGAGAAACAATTCATTCGCAAGAATTGATTTAGATCTGCCTGAGAAGTGGGTGAACTCAATAGAGTTAGCGTGGAGACATCTGAACACGTCAAACAGTTCTGCACGTTTTAACCATGGGTTAAGAGGTTGAGTAAAGAAGCGAGATTTGGTAGAGGAGTCTAATATAGGGTCTGGAACAATATTGAAGTCTCCAACTATGATAAGCTCACCTCTTTTGTGTTTATTTACAAGTTTTATGGTTCTATTTAAGAAGGTAATATTACTTTTATTTGGAAGGTATAAATTAACTATTGTGTAAATTACATTATTGATTTTACAAATTAAAATTAAATATCTGCCATTGGGATCGGTAAGGGTCAAGATTTCCTCAAAAGTAACAGAATTTTTTACCAAAATGGCCACACCAGCCTTTTTTTTTTGGTTTGAAGAATAAAAGTAGTGTTGAAAATTTTTGTTATCAAATCTAGGTGGTTTAGTAGAGGAGAATCTTGTCTCTTGCAGACATATTATCTCGGAGTTTGTTTCTTTGATTTGTTTCCATAACAGGTATCTGCGTTTAGGTGAGTTGAGGCCATTGACATTGTATGACATTAGTTTAAGTGACATGTTGAGTCCAGTTTTGAGTTTGAAGAAGTCTCAGGGAGGTAAGGAGTTTATTGTGTTGTCTTTTCAGTATATAATGTTGGGTGGTAGAATCAGGTTTTGGAGCAGACATATTAGTATTTCAAAAGGTCTTATAAAACAACTAATAAACAATTACTTCAAGTCTTAAAACAGTACAGCAGTTATATCAAGACTTGTACAGTAAATTAGGATAAAGAAAAACTTAGAAGAATATAGGATATAAACCTATCCTAGGTAGTCTATAGCAAATAACAATATAATGTCCCAAATCGGAGGGTCTAAATAGAACAAATACCTCCTATGTGGGCTACAGTTACGGTCAGTAAAGCCACAGCATTAATATTGTATGAAACATGGATTAAGTAATGGTAATATTTAGCTGACGTAGTGTATTCATACCCTCTTTGGCATTGTCTATTGAGAAAGATTTACTTTTGTAAGTGAATAAAACCTTAGCTGGATTGAAACCCCATCTGTACAGGATTTCATTTTTGCGTAGTGTCTCAGTGACTTCAGCGAGGCTTTTTCTTTGATTCAGGGTCTCTTTTGAGAGGTCTATGAGGATCTTGATTCTTTCAAATGGTTTGGGGAGGTTCCTATGAGATTTTAGGTAGTTTAGGAATCTTTCCTTAGTGTGGTAGAAGTGGAACCTGACTATTATATCTCTAGGAACATCTGTTTTTATGTGAGTGGGTTTAATCAATCTGTGAGCTCTCACTATTGTCAGGTAGAGATCAGATACATCGGGTAAAGCTGATCTAATGATTTTTTTAATATGTGGTTGTATCTGCTCAGTTTTGATATTTTCTGATATTCCTCTGAATTTTAAATTCAGTCTCCTGTCTCTATCTTCAATATCGGTCAGCTTCATCTTCATTGCTAAAATTTTGTCATCGGAAGCTTTCTGTTCCTTGGAGATCTGTTTGACCGAGGTATTGAGAGATTTAATGTCAAGTTCGTTTTTTTCAGTTTTAATCGCCATGGCTGATATAGCTCCCTCCAGATCATCAAATCGTTTGTCTAGGACTGATCTAAAGTTGCCAAAGATCTCTAAAAAGAAATCCTTGTTAGGAGGTTTGTCCCTATCAAGATCCAGTCTCAATTCTGGATTTGAATCTGCCCGCACGCGTTGTCTCAGAGGACTAGCAGTTGGGGTTTTAAGATTAGTATGGTTTGGTATCGATCTGTGATCTGAGGGGCTGGGCTTAGAGTAAGATTCAGTCTCCAGCTCTTTCCGTTTCCTACAGCTCTGAGGGTTGTCTAAAAGTGGGGATTCGTCCATAAGATTTTCAAAACTATCTGACCAATGGTCTGATTTTTCAAATGTATTTGGGGATCTCGATCTGTCTCTTGCAGATGTTTTTTTTTCAGAGATTTTACTTATTTCAGGAGATGAGATGTTTAGTTTATCTTTTGCGTTTTTTACCTTTGTGTTAGGCATTTTGGGGTGAAGATAGAATATCACCGTCTATAGTAAACAGTATTCAGTAATATCTTTAAGGCACAATAGGCTAATATTATAAGTATAGGTATAATTGGTACAGATTATACAGAATAGTATAAATGCCAAACAATATGTATAGACCATAGAACTCTGAACATGAAGAGGTCCGATCAGGGTGGGTAGTAAAGGAGATCAAGTGACTAGTATGAGGAGATTCCTCGGATTAAGTATATCTAGTGATGTCCAGTGGGTTAACACTGAATTTTTAGGAGGATCCCTCTATCTCAAAAACAAAGGAGAACTAGATGGATGCAGGTCCTCCAATATCTAGCATGAGCAGGACACTGAGTGTAGGGTACAGTCCAGGTCTTCACCTCGCTGTGTGGGGAAAGCAGTCCCTAGAGTCTCATTCCGTGGCCTCTCCTGAGAGAGTGTACCCAGGGGCCAAACACTGGGATCCAGATTCCCACCTGACATTTGTGGGGAAACTTTTTGGGCAAGGAGATCGGTGGTAAGTAGAAGGGCTAGTTCTCACCTCTCTTCCAGAACCTCTCTGTGTAGATTTGATAGGACCGTCGGTGCTCCTAGTCCCGAGGTCGGGATAGCACAGAGCAACTGGAGAAGACTGTCGCGTGCGGTCTCAGCACGGGATGGACAGCAGGTCACGAGGCAGCAAGGTTTCTCCAGTGCTTGCAGGTCCCTCAGCTGGAGAATCTCGTCGCTTCGGCGATCTTGGAGCCGCGTTGCACAGGGTTGCAGGAGATCGTTGTACACAGCTTCAGCGCGGGAGAGACGGCGGGGTCTGAAAGAGACGGCGGGGTCTCTCCAGGACCGGCAGGTCTGCAAATAGGGGGTCTTTGAGAGCGGAGACAATGTGGGCCGTCTCAAGAGGGCTAGGGAAGCCGCAGAGAAGTGGGGGAAGTTATTTCCGGGCAGCGGTATGTATGCAATATAGTGAGGAGTGTCCTCCTAGTCCAGCGTTGTTCAGACTCACCTCCTCCGAGATCAGAGATCGGTCTCACAGGGGGAAATATGTGAGTATAGTCTGCAGGACTCCTCTTCAGATCAGCCGGCGGTCTGTGGGAGAGCAGGCGAGATTGTCACTGTAGTGGAGGTGCCTCTCCGGCAGGATATGAAGGCCACGCCATGTGGAGGGAGAAAGCAGTTTGACAATGCCAGGATTCAGGCTGTTTGAAGAAGGTCGATTTCATTCAGGGAGGGTCTGAGAAGATGTTAGTTATCAATCCATGTTTGGATGGCTTGTCAGGGCCAGGATTTTAGATGGATTGTAGCTGTGTGCTGAGGAGCTCTTCAAGCTGCGTCCATTTCCTTCAAGCTCCAGACCACGCCCCCTCAACTTGCACCCTCATCACCCACAGGTGGTCTTAGGTTGAGATGGTGTCCGCCCACTTGAGAGTGGGATAGGGAGGAAAAGGAGGACAGGGATGTCAGCGTTGGGACTCATCAGACCTGGGGTCGCCTTGTCGCGGCTGATGAGCAAACGGACATTGGCCAATGTGCGTACCAAGAACCCCAAGAAAATAAAAAAATAAGATTTTGAGTTTTTTGAAAAAAACGTAAGTTTTTAAATTTTTTCCTCAAATATGTACCGCTTGTTAGCATGTATGCACATTGGTAGTAGCTGAGTGCTGCAGAGAATTTTTTTCTAGTTATATATATATATATATACACAGTATATTATATAATGTGTATGTGAGTATGTATATGTGTGTGTCTTTGTATGGGTATAATCATGCCTGTTGTACAATATTTTTTACATATCTGTGTATGTATGTGTATATGTTTGTCTATGTATGTGTACGTGTGTCAGCACAGGGCTGTTGTCAGCACCTGGGCAAGAGTCAGGATCCTGGATGACCGGGTGGGCCCACTTGTTGTCAGGGACACTGTCCATGCTGCTTGCTGATGGTGTCCGCAGCCCTTCATGTTTCTTTTTTCCCTTTTTTCGCCTATGCGCTCTGTCTCTTGCCCCCCCAATTTGCTACCTCCTCACCACGTGTGCTGGACTGTGATGAGTGTTCGACTTACCTATAGTAAGCCAGATCTGCAGACGGCTTCCTAGTATTTATAAGCTGCCAGCAGTCTGAGTCTGTGCTCATTGCAGCACTGCCCACGTGGGAGAAGATAGCACAGGGGGGCAAGAGACATAGTGCACAGGAGGAGAAGCCAACACAAGGGGGGGAGGGAGACAATGTACAGAAGGAGAAGACAGCTCAAGGGGGTAAGAGACACTGTGCACAGGGGGGAGACAGCACATAGGAGGAGAAGACAGCTCGAGGGGGGCAAGAGACACAGCACACAGGAGGAGAAAGCACACAGGAAGAGAAGACCACTCAAGGGGGCAAGAGACACAGCACACAGGAGGAGAAAGCACATGGAGGAGAAGATGGCTAAAGGGGGCAAGAAACACCGCTCACAAGAGGAAGACGGCGCACAGGAGGAGAAAACAGCTCAAGAGGGGCAAGAGACACAGCACACAGGAGGAGAAAGCACATAGGGGTTGGACAAGAGAGACAGCATACAGGAGGAAAAAGTGCACAGGAGGAGAAGACAGCTCAAGGGGGGCAAGAGGCACAGCACACAGGAGGGAGACGACGCACAGGAGGAGAAAACAGCTCAAGGGGGGCAAGAGACTCAGCATACAGGAGGAAAAAGTGCACAGTAGGAGAAGACAGCTCAAGGAGGGGCAAGAGACACAGCGCACAGGACGAGAAGACCACTCAAGGGGGGCAAGAGACGTCACTCAGGGGGAGAAGACAGTGCACACGAGAAAGACAATGCGCAGGGTGAGAGATAGCTCAAAGCGGGGAGACAGGCACTTAGAGTGGAGACACTGTGCACAGGGGGGAGAAGTCAGAAGCTACTCTTACAAGCCCTCAATGAAAGTCTGATAGCCCGAACGAGGACTGAATGAGGCTCTCAGACTTGATCTGTTCATGGTGTGATGGTATTTCTCCTTGCATATGGTATTATTTGGTCACTGTGGTAATGTGCACTCTGATCATGGTGTGAAAAAAAAGGAGAGAGAGTCTACTTTGTCATGTCAGGCTTTAAAATATCTTTTGGGCAAACTACATCTGATAGCTATGTTATGTGATCTGGTGTTTGATGAGAACTGTTAGGCTATGTTAACACAGTGCATTTATATAACAATTATTGCTGCGGTTTTGTGATGCATTTTTACCATGGTTTCGTGTTAATGTCTGCAAATATAAAACTGTGTTTTTGTTTCCCTGTAAAATCAATGTGAAACAGGAAAGTCTGTCCACACACATTGGTTTATTTGTTGTGCAGAAAATGAAACCTGCGCACGTTTTCCTGCATTTTGAAAAAAATTAGCATGTCAGTTCTTTTCAAAACGCAGAGCTGGATTTTACCATAGGATTAGTGTTGTCTATGGGGAGTGTGGACACAGTGTGAGGTGTGAGGGGGATGGCTGTTGCACAGTATGTGGAGTGAGGGGGGATCGGTGTAGACACAGTATATGGGGTGAGGGGGATGGCTGCGGCACAGAATAGTGTGAGTATTGTGGGGTTGTATGGAAAGGGGGCAGCATGCGGGGACAGTATGATGAGGATGGAGAGTTTGATGAGATAGAACAGTATAAACAGTGGGCAGTAGAGAGGGATAAAGTGCAAAGGACAGTGTGACCAGGGTGCCCAGTATAGAGGGAGGAGAGGGCAGTGTGGAGGGCATTTGCCATAAGAGGGATAGTGTGTAAATCATATGTGCAGGGAACAGTGAGGAGGAGCAATTATTTATTCCGTGGCACAGTGGAGGGCAGATATTTTTACTTAGGAGAATTTTGACAATTCTGCTATTTTTAAGGGTATCGTGCCAGGATGTGCTGCAGAGGATCGGAGAAGATGGACGTCTACAGAGATGAACTTTGGAAGTGAAAAGTCATCAAGGTGCCTGGACAAGATGAAGAAAAGAAAGAGACGACCCCGAGCAGAGACAAGGTCATCTATAAGGTACCTGGATGTAAATGATTACTTGTGATAATGACTAATTCTCATAAGTACTGTGGTTCCTGTATACTTTTATTGACAGCCGGTAAAAACAACTCCCAGTCTCCTTACCATTGCTAATGATGTAGTAAAAGTTGTAGGTTCATGCAGTGTAAATGTGTATGGTTCTGACCTGATATTACAATTGTTTTACCAAGTACTGATGGTGGTTCTGATGATGAATTGTTTTAATGATGAAGGTTCTATTTATGTATTTCTGTACCTCTGGTGGGTCTGGTGATGTATTGATGACGGTTTTGACATAGTTCTTCTGTATTAATGGGAGTTTTATGGATATATTTCTGCACTGATGAGGGTTCCGTTATGTATTTCTGTACTGAGAGTTTTGACATTGTGTTTCTGCACTAAAGGGGGTTATATGGATGTAAATAATAGAAGAGGCGGCACTCACCGGAGAAGACAAGACGGTCCTTTATTCCTTGGACACAGGGACAGACAGGGTGCAGGGAGGGGGCACGAAGGGCCAACGGACTACGACGCCGTTTCGCGACACGTGTCGCTTCTACGGGTGAACACTTTAAAAAGAGACTGGTGCTTGGTATCATTGTTTCTCTTCAGTTAACCATGGTTATCTCTAAAGAAACACGTGCAGCCATCATTGCACTGCACAAAAATGGCCTAACAGGGAAGAGTTTTGAAGCTACAAAGATTGCACCTCAGTCAACAATCTATCGCATCATCAAGAACTTCAAGGAGAGAGCTTCCATTGTTGTCAAAAAGGCTCCACGGCACAAAAGAAAGACCAGCAAGCGCCAGGACCGTATCTTAAAACTGTTTCAGCTGCGGGATCAGACTACCAGCAGTGCCGAGCTTGCTCAGGAATGGCAGCAGGCTGGTGTGAGTGCTTCTGCACACACTGTGAGGCGGAGACTCTTTGAGCAAGGCCTGGTTTCTAGGAGGGCAGCAAAGAAGCCACTTCTCTCCAGAAAAAACATCAGGGACCGACTGATATTCTGCAAAAGGTACAGGGAGTGGACTGCTGAGGACTGGGGTAAAGTCATTTTCTCTGATGAATCCCCTTTTCGATTGTTTGGGACATCTAGAAAACAGCTTATTCGGAGAAGAAGAGGTGAGCGCTACCACCAGTCTTGTCTCATGCCAACTGTAAAGCATCCTGAAACCATTCATGTGTGGGGTTGCTTCTCAGCCAAGGGAATCGGCTCACTCACAGTCTTGCCTAAAAACACAGCCATGAATAAAGAAGGGTACCAGAATGTCCTCCAAGAACAACTTCTCCCAACCGTCCAAGAGCAGTTTGGCGCCCAACAATGCCTTTTCCAGCATGATGGAGCACCTTGCCATTAGGTGATAACTACATGGCTCAGGGAACAAAACATAGTGATTTTGGGTCCATGGCCTGGAAACTCCCCAGATCTTAATCCCATTGAGAACTTGTGGTCAATCATCAAGAGACGGGTGGACAAACAAAAACCAGCAAATTCTGCCAAAATGCAAGCATTGATTATGCAAGAATGGACTGCTATCAGTCAGGAATTGGTCCAGAAGTTGATTGAGAGCATGCCAGGGAGAATTGCAGAGGTCCTGAAGAAGAAGGGTCAACGCTGCAAATATTGACTTGCTGCATTAACTAATTCTAACTGTCAATATAACCTTTTGGTACTCATAATATGATTGCAATTATATTTCTGTATGTGATATAAACATCAGACAAACACAAATAACAACGGGCAGCAGATCATGTGAAAATATCATTTTGGTGTCATTCTCAAAACTTTTGGCCATGACTGGAGTTAAACTCCCCAGGGTCAATTTTGCCTCCTGCTATGCGAGGATTTTCTTAAAATTGTTACCTCTGATACTGCATGTTCGATGTCAACCCCCAAGACCCAAAGGGACCCAGGTTTATTGTTATGGAAATCCCTCAAAAAGCCTAGGGAAGGTTTTGATGGAGAAGGATCTAGTCTGTAGTGATGGGCGAATCCTAAATTACTCGGAATCGCTTGACTCTAGCGAGTCCGAGCCCAGGACTCGCTACTCGTTGCGAGTCTAGCGAGTCCAATGTTAATGAATGGGGAAGCGAGTAATAGCGAGTAGTGTGAGATTTACAAATCGCAGATGTGTCTCGGAAGCTTCAGCCTGAAGCAATCCTAGTTTTGTCATTTATTTGCATTGGACTCGTTTACTTTGTAAGTAATCGCTGGGAAACTCGCACAGATAAGAGAAGAGTCCTGTCTGCTCTGTGCAGCTCCAGGGTCCTAGAACCCGCCTGCTGCCTGATGTAGCAGTGCTGAGATTGTTCTCAGTCTGCTCATTCCCTGTGTACAGACATGAATGTCAGTGCACAGAGATGATGTAGCAGAGCTGAGATTGTTCTCAGTCTGCTCATTCCCTGTGTACAGACATGAATGTCTGTGCACAGAGATGATGTAGCAGTGCTGAGATTGTTCTCAGTCTGCTCATTCCCTGTGCATAGACATCTATATCTATACACAGGGGATATAGCAGAGAGGACATCGCGTTTTGGACTGCGTCGGACGGATTTTTTTAATTAAAGATGGAGTCCCTAATGGCTTTTTTTTTTTTATTTCTAATAAAAAAAGTTCTGTGTTGTGTTTTTTTTAAAACAATTTAATAGAAATTCATGGCGGTCATGTCTAATATTGGCGTGACCGCCATAAATTTCGGGCTTAGGGCCAGCTGATAATACAAAGCTGGCCCTAACCTCTATTACCCAGCGTGCCACCGCCACCAGGGCCGCTGGAAGAGCGGGGTTCAGCGCCAGAGGATGGCACTTCAATGAACGCGCCATCTTCTGGGGCGGCTGCGGGCTGCAATTTGCAGCGGGGGGTGCCCAGAAAGCTTGGGCATCCCTGCGCTGCGGATTCCAGCCCCCAGCTGCTTAGCTGTACCTGGCTAGACATAGAAATTGCGCGGAGCCCCACGCATTTTTTTGACTCCGACTCCGAGACGACTCCGACTCGACTCCGAGACGACTCCGACTCCGAGACGACTCCGACCCCGAGACGACTCCGACCCCGAGACGACTCCGACCCCGAGACGACTCCGACCCTGAGACGACTCCGACTCTGAGACGACTCCGACTCCGAGACGACTCCGACTCCGACGACGACGACTCCGAGACGACGACGACTCCGAGACGACTCCGACTCCGAGGAGACTCCGACTCTGAGGAGACTCCGACTCTGAGGAGACTCCGACTCTGAGGAGACTCCGACTCCGAGACTCTGAGCCTCTGACTCTGAAATTCATTAAATAATAAAAAAAATGCGTGGGGCTCCGCGCAATTTCTATGTCTAGCCAGGTACAGCTAAGCAGCCGGGGGGCTGGAATCCGCAGCGCAGGGATGCCCAAGCTTTCTGGGCACCCCCCACTGCAAATTGCAGCCCGCAGCCGCCCCAGAAGATGGCGCGTTCATTGAAGCGTCATCCTCTGGCGCTGAACCCCGCTCTTCCAGCGGCCCTGGTGGCGGTGGCACGCTGGGTAATAAAGGGGTTAATACCAGCTTTGTTATACAAGCTGGTATTAAGCCCGAGATTCTTAATGTCAGGCCACGTTTGACCCAGCCACTAGGAATCTCCAATAAAGGGTTAAAAAAACACAACACAGAGAATTTTTTATTTGAAATTTTAAAAAAAGCCATTAGGGACTCCATCTTTAATTAAAAAAATCCTCTTCCGTCCGACGCAGTCCAAAACGCGATGTCCTCTCTGCTACATCCCCTGTGCATAAATATAGATGTCTATGCACAGGGAATGAGCAGACTGAGAACAATCTCAGCACTGCTACATCAGGCAGCAGGCGGGCTCTAGGACCCTGGAGCTGCACAGAGAAGACAGCTGGACTCGGCTCGCAAAGAAACAGCAGTTACTTTGCGAGTTTCCCTGCTATCACTGGCACAGTAGCCAGTGATTACTCGCACGAGTCTAATGCAAACAATGGCAATCCTAGTTTTGTCAGCGTTTCTGACAAAACTAGGATTGATATTGATTTGCATTGGACTCGTGCGAGTAATCACTGGGAAACTCGCAGAGTACCGAGTCCTGCGAGTCCCTTACTACTCGCCGAGTAACGAGTCCTAGCGAGTAGATTCGCCCATCCCTACTAGTCTGGTTCTCGCAGAACATATATCAGGAATATGTTGGCATGTTCTAACCCTCAATTCACGTGAGGTTACACAAACATAGACTGGGGGACAGTTACATTCGCCATAATGAACGACATGTGTCGTACCACAGGAAATATATTCCTGAATCTTAAAGTGTTTTAAGCCATCAGTGGAATCAACAGTTTGTCTCTCACTAATACTTTTTGTACTGCACCAATTTCCTGGAACTGACCCCGGATTGTTTGACCAGTCTTTGCCATTATAAAAGTAGTGACTTGTAATTTCTGACTTTTTGTCATTATGCTCCCTGTTTTTGTAGTTATTACGATAGTGACTCATGTCACAATATTGTTCTCATTGTATACTTTTTCCCCAGATTGAAGGAAATAATTATTTGATCCCTTGCTGATTTTGTAAGTTTGTCCACTGACAAAGACATGAACAGTCTATAATTTTAAGGGTAGGTTAATTTTAATAGTGAGAGATAAAATATCAAAAATAAGATCCAGAAAATCACATTGTCTAAATTATATAAAGTTATTTGCATTTTGCAGAGAGAAAAAGTATTTGATCCCTCTGACAATTTAGACTTAATACTTGGTGACAAAACCCTTGTTTGCACACACAGAAGTCAGACATTTTTTAGTTGATGATGAGGTTTGGGCACATGTCAGGAGCAATTTTGGTCCACTCCTCTTTGAGGTTATCTCTAAATCATTAAAATTTTGAGGCTGTCGCTTGGCAACTCAGCGCTTTAGCTTCCGCCATAAGTTTCTTATGGGATTAAGGTCTGGACACTGGCAAGGCCATTCCATGACCTTAATGTGCTTCTTTTTGAGCCACTCCTTTGTTGTCTTGGCTATATGTTTTGGGTCATTGTCATGCTGGAAAAGCCAGCTATGACCCATTTTTAATGTCCTGGCAGAGAGAAAGAGGTTTTCACTCTGTATTTTATGGTAAATAGCTCCATCCATTGTCCCATTGATGTGGTAAAGTATTCCTGTGCTCTTAGCAGAGAAACACCACCAAAACATAATGTTTCCACCATCATGCTTAACTGTGGTCATGGTGTTCTTTGGGTTATAGGCAGTATTTCTCTTCCTCCAAACACAGTGAGTTGATTTAATGCCAAAAAGCTCAATTATCATCTCATCTGACCACAGCATCTTCTTCCAATCACTCTCAGAATCACCAAGATGATCTGAAATTGCTGTCTCCTCTCAGCTGGACTCAGAGGTGTGCAGACGTGCTGTCTGCTCTCTGCCAGACTGTGGAGACAATAGGGCGCCTTGCTAGTGGCAGCCCATTGCAGCAGCTATTATTTTGTTTGTTACAGTTTTGCTACAGTATTTGTACCTTTCCTGATGTCTTTTTGGACCTCTAATTTCAACCTTGGATCTATGCAATGTTTTTCATCTCGTGGATTGCGACGTTCCTGCACGCTGGTCTGCTGTGGGATGGAAAATGCAGCACACCCCACACTTTCTACTGCCGCTATGCGCACAGCATATGGTTTTCACCTGGATCCTCCACTACCACTCACAAGTCCCCTGCTGGCATGGCCACTTTGGGGTACGCTATATGGTCCATCTCAGCTAATACTACCGATGGATGTATGCTGTTGCCCACAGCCTGTGTCAGTGATACAGCCATATGTGCTCGGCGGAGAGCACCATATGCAATATGCCACGGAGAGGCCTCGTGGGATGGATGGAATCACTGATCGGAGGGTTGTCCCTAGGTCTGTCGCTAAACGAGTAGTGTATTCAAGGAGTCGTCTTCTGGAACTGCGCAGGACAAAGTCTTCTCCAGCAGTTGCAATACCACATGTTCCACGGGAAATGAGGAGACCTTTCAGAGGTTGCAGAGCAGGCAAGAAGATCAAGTCCTGGAGGAGAAGGTTTAAACCTGCGGTCCCATCCATCATCATGGGTAGTGTACGATCGCTTGGTAACAAGTCGGATTAACTGCTGGCTCTGAGTAAGACCCAGAAGGAGTTCATGGAATGCAGTCTCATGTGCTTTACAGAAACCTGGTTGCATGAGGACGTCCCAGATTCATGTGTATCGGTACACGGGTTTCATATGGTTCGGGCTGACAGGGACAGAGTGAAGTGCGGTAAGAAGAAGGGTGGAGGAGTGATACTGTACATTAACAACAGATGGTGTAATCAGGGGCATGTAACAGTAAAGGAGAGACATTGTTGCCCAAACATTGAACTATTAGCAGTGGGCCTCAGGTCTTACTATCTGCCTAGAGAATTCTCTCTTGTTATTGCAGTGGTGTTGTATATACCACCATCTGCAAATCCAGAGGCAGCTGGGGAAGTACTGTCTGGGGTGATTGCCCGGCTTCAGATGAAACACCCTAACTCTCTAACTGTCATTTCTGGGGATTTTAATCGAGCCAAGATCTCATTACCAAAGTTCTATCAACATGTCAAATGTTCTACACGGGACAATTATATATTGGATCTCCTCTATGCCAGTGTTAAGGATGCTTACTCATCATCTGCATTGCCCCCCCTGGGGAAATCTGACCACAACCTCATACTATTGTCTCCAGCCTATCAACCAATTGTCTGCAAACAACCAGTGACAATTAAACAGATAAGGAAGTGGTCTCCGGCAGCAGGGAAGAGGTTACAAGACTGCTTTGATTGCACAGACTGGGAGGTGTTATGTGCCAGGGAACATAATGATGATGATAATGAGGTTACCGGGAGAGTTACTGATTACATCAACTTTTGTACTGACAATATTGTACCTATTCATGAGATTCGGTGTTATGCAAACAACAAGCCTTGGATTACAAAAGAATTGAAACATCTACTAAACAGGAAAAAAAAAAAGCTTTTAAAAGGAAAGACAAGAAGGAGATGAAAATTGTACAGAGAGACTTAAAGGGGAAAATTAAGATTGCCCGTGAAGCATTCAGAATTAAATTGGAAAATATATTGTCACACAACAACTCCAGAGAAGTGTGGGCTGGAATGAAGCTATTGACTGGGTTTAACGCAAGGTCAGATCAGGGGGGTGGGGGCTGATCATGGCTAATGAGATGAATGAGTTTTTCAACAGATTCAACGATAAATGTGCATGTCAACAGGGGAGAGGGCCGGGGAGCGACAAGCAATATCAACTGGGAGGAGGAAGTTGGAGACTTTCTTGATCTCAGAAAATGATGTGAGGGAACAGTTTAGTAGGCTGGTCATTGGTAAAGCAGCAGGGCCTGATGGTATCTGTCCACGTGTCCTCAGAGTGTGTGCACATCAGTTGTGCACTGTCTTCCAGCACCTGTTTAACTGGAGCTTACAATCACAGAGAGTACCAGTTCTATGGAAGACTTCTTGCATGGTGCCGGTTCCCAAGACTACCTTCCCGAGCTCCCATAACGACTATAGACCGGTGCCTTTAACATCGCATGCGATGAAGTCCTTGGAGAGAATTGTACTTGCCTACTTGTGTCCGAGGGTGTCTGCTTTTATGGACCCCCTTCAGTTTGCGTATCGGCAGAGTCTAGGGGTGGACGATGCTGTAGCATATCTGCTACAAACAGTACATTCCTTTTTGGACAATGATAGAACCACTGTACGTGCCATGTTCTTCGATTTCTCCAGTGCATTCAACACCTTACAGCCACTATTATTGCGTAAAAAGCTGGTTGAAATAGCGGTTGATGAGGGACTAGTGAATTGGATCATTGATTACCTGTCAGACAGGCCACAGTTCGTAAGGTTGGGTGCGGACGTATCGGATAGTGTTCGGAGCAGTGTTGGAGCCCCTCAGGGAACTGTGCTGTCGCCATTCCTTTTTACGTTATACACAGCTGATTTTCAGTATAAATCAGACCTTTGTCACCTTCAGAAGTACTCTGATTACTCAGTGATAGTCGGAGGTATTGAGAGAGGTCGGGGGGAGGAGGAATACAGAAGGGTGGTCTCGAACTTTGTTGACTGGTACCAGGCTAACCATTTAGAACTCAACGTAAAGAAAACCAGGGAGTTGGTGTTGAGTTATGGAAGGTGCATGAAGGATTGCTTACCTATCACTATTGATGGTCAGGATGTGGAGATGGTGGAGAATTTCAAATATTTGGGGGTTCACCTGGACAGCAAGCTTGATTGGAGGTGCCATATGGAGAAGGTTTGCAAGAAAGGGATGAGTAGACTTTACTTCCTAAGGAAATTAAGGTCGTTTAATGTGTGTAGCAAAATGCTTGAAATGTTCTACCAATCTATTGTGGCGAGTGCAATCTTTGCTGCAATAATATGCTGGGGTAGTAGTGTGCGCACAGCTGACGCTAATAAGCTGAATAAACTTATCAAGAAGGCTAGTGCGGCGGTGGGTCTACAACTTAGGACTTTCGAGGAGGTATTAGAGGATAGAATTAATAAGAAATGCAAGGCTATAATGAGCAACAATACACACCCGCTCTCTGAACTGTTTGTGAAGCAGAAGAGCACATTCAGCAAGCGTCTAATCCAACTAATGTGTAAAAAGGAAAGATACAGAAAATCGTTTGTTCCGACAGCTCTGGGGATGTTTAACAAATGTATAAGTGTAAAGCATCCCAAGACTATGTGAAGTTCTATGTGTATGGGGGGAATAGGTGAGGTACATGTACCAGTCTACCCACATCTGCTGTCCATATAGACTTATTTTGTAAAGTGTGAAATGTTCTTGATCTTTGTTCTGCTGCTGTAATACTGTAATTTCCTCCGGGATCAATAGTTTATCTTATCTTATCTTATTCAGATATCCAGTGGTATTGAGGTTTCAATTGATGAAGAATGGCCCCACTATCTTTGTGCCCCATATACCACACCATACCATCAATTTTTGTGTTCCAACAGTCTTGGAGAGATCTACCACTGTGGGTTAGTGTCAGACCAATAGCTGTGGTTTTGTTTGTTAACTTCACCATCCACAAAAATGTTTGCCTCATCACTCATCTGAAGGCAATTGTCTATGCTGTGAAGATAGATGTGCAGCATCTGAAACAACGGATACTGGAAGTCTGTGCTAGCATTTCTTCTGCGGTGTTGCTATCAGTGTGTCAAGAGTGGTACATGAGGGTTGCATTGACATTCCAACACAATGGGCAGCATTTTGAGCACATTTTGTAAGTGGTCATAAACTTGTAAATAACTCATGAAAGAATAAAGTTACGTTAAAACCAAGCACACCATTGTTTTTCTTATGAAATTTTCTATAAGTTCGTTGCGTAACATGACCCTCTTCCCTTTGAAAAAAATAAAGTTGGATCCAAAATGGCCAACTTCAAAATGGCCACCATGGTCACCACCCATCTGGAAACGTTTTCCCCTCCCATATACTAATGTTCCACAAACAGGAAGTTGATATCACCAACCATTCTTATTTTATTTAGGTGCATCCATATAAATGGCCCACTCCGTATATTTCCTAATCATCCGTAGGCAGCAGAGTATGGGTTAAGGCCTTAATCCCTGGTCAGAACAGAAGACATGTTAATTAGCAATACCAAATAATTAACCAATTGATACCTTCTGTGTTCCCCTCCTCCCGATCCACCCTTATAAAGGGAGGGAAAGACATCACACAACACATTCTGTATATATATCATCATACGGTATATCACTCGGCTCCGAGCCATAAATCCTGAGATACATCTAGACAGCAGGTCCCGTATATGCATTTTTATACGTCACTCGGTTCCTGCACCAGGATGGGATGTCTAGATGAAGGGTTCTGCAAACATATTCTGTATGTCCCTTAGCCCGCTGTGTATGTGCATGCTGACGTGGATCGCAGCTCCTGTATATCCATCCCTATCGGATGGGTCGCTCTTTTCCTAGCCTCATGTTTATACACTTCCCCCTACATATTGGTTTGTTCCTGGTCCCTGGAGGTGGAAGACCCAGTGGCGGTGTGGTCATCATACAGCTGCCAGATTCTGGGTGGGGAGATCATCTCTGTGGAGAGGTAAGAGGTGGCTGTTTCATCCATCCACCAGGTGAGCCCTTCCCTGCACTTTCTGGGTCTGGTGCTGTGGTGTACAAAGACTCCCCATGTCCCCAGAGGCATGACACCTTAAGTCAGATGAAATCTTATCTAGGTTGTAGTCATATATATTGTAAGCCCGATGCCTGTCTGGACTTGAAATATTGTATGATTAATCAGACCCTCTACTTACAGCTGCAGCGCAGGCATTGCGGCGCGGCCCGTCAGTGTGACTGAACCCAGAATTAAGGTAACTTTGCGTGTGCTCCAGCTGAGGGGATCCTGGTGGGAAGTTTAAAATGGAAGCGCTCTTTAAGTCCTTGCATTCGCCAGGCAGTCAAGCTGTGTTAGTATGGGGTATTGTACATTCCTGGACTGACTAATGTTGCATAAGGTCATTAGACTGAATTCTCTTTTCCTATTTCGGATATTTTCTTCCATTTCTTCTCTTACATGTGCCATGGAGGAGTGCTGGCATCATTCAAGGCGTTGAGGTTCACCATTGCATGCAGATACTCTAGGTGCACTCTGCTTGCATTGCGCGACTACACTGGTTCACTAACGAATAACAGTTTTTAGATTACCGTATATACTCGTGTATAAGCCGACCCGTGTATAAGCCGACCCCCCTACTTTTGCCCCCAAAACCTGGGAAAATCTATTGACTCGTGTATAAGCCGAGGGTGGACCCTAGCACAAGTATACAGCCCCCAGCAGTGTGGTATACACCAGTCCCAGAGGTAGATACAGCAGCCCCAGTGGTAGTATACACGCAGCCCCAGTAGTATATACAGCCCCAGTGGTAGTATATACAGCCCCAGTGGTAGTATACAGGGCCCCAGAGGTATATAGCAGCCCCAGTGGTAGTATACAGGGCCCCAGAGGTATATAGCAGCCCCAGCGGTAGTATACAGGGCCCCAGAGGTATATAGCAGCCCCAGTGGTAGTATACAGGGCCCCAGAGGTATATAGCAGCCCCAGCGGTAGTATACAGGGCCCCAGAGGTATATAGCAGCCCCAGTGGTAGTATACAGGGCCCCAGAGGTATATAGCAGCCCCAGTGGTAGTATACAGGGCCCCACAGGTATATAGCAGCCCCAGTGGTAGTATACAGTGCCCCAGAGGTATATAGCAGCCCCAGTGGTAGTATACAGGGCCCCAGAGGTATATAGCAGCCCCAGTGGTAGTATACAGGGCCCCAGAGGTATATAGCAGCCCCAGCGGTAGTATACAGGGCCCCAGAGGTATATAGCAGCCCCAGTGGTAGTATACAGGGCCCCAGAGGTATATAGCAGCCCCAGCGGTAGTATACAGGGCCCCAGAGGTATATAGCAGCCCCAGTGGTAGTATACAGGGCCCCAGAGGTATATAGCAGCCCCAGCGGTAGTATACAGGGCCCCAGAGGTATATAGCAGCCCCAGTGGTAGTATACAGTGCCCCAGAGGTATATAGCAGCCCCAGTGGTAGTATACAGGGCCCCACAGGTATATAGCAGCCCCAGTGGTAGTATACAGTGCCCCAGAGGTATATAGCAGCCCCAGTGGTAGTATACAGGGCCCCAGAGGTATATAGCAGCCCCAGTGGTAGTATACAGTGCCCCAGAGGTATATAGCAGCCCCAGTGGTAGTATACAGGGCCCCAGAGGTATATAGCAGCCCCAGTGGTAGTATACAGTGCCCCAGAGGTATATAGCAGCCCCAGTGGTAGTATACAGGGCCCCAGAGGTATATAGCAGCCCCAGTGGTAGTATACAGTGCCCCAGAGGTATATAGCAGCCCCAGTGGTAGTATACAGTGCCCCAGAGGTATATAGCAGCCCCAGCGGTAGTATACAGGGCCCCAGAGGTATATAGCAGCCCCAGCGGTAGTATACAGGCAGCCCCAGTAATGCAGGCCCCCCCCAGCGTCTCTCCGGTCACCTGTAAAGCAAGCTATACTTATCAGTGTCCCGCTCGCACCCGCCGCTGCCGACATCCACGATCCTCCATCTTCATGCGACTCCTCTTCCTGTTTCCTGTGCGCGTCGCCGGGAATGACGTCATTGCCGGCGACGCGCACAGAAACAGGAAGAGGAGTCGCATGAAGATGGAGGATCGTGGATGTCGGCAGCGGCGGGTGCGAGCGGGACACTGATAAGTATAACTTGCTTTACAGGTGACCGGAGAGACCCTGGGGGGGCCCTGCATTACTGGGGATGCGGGGGCTGCTGTATACCGATGTATACATCGGTATGTACCGATGTATACATCGGTATACAGCACTGACTCGCGTATAAGCCGAGGGGGGTACTTTTCAGCCCAATTTTTGGGCTGAAAAACTCGGCTTATACGCGAGTATATACGGTACCTAACTAAACAAAACCGGCACTGTAAGTCTCTGCACTTTGCCAAGCAGCGGAACTGTGTGGGATCTAACGTGTTGGTACACTCCTGTGACAGATTGCCCTTATAAATGTTATGATTATAATCTGTTACCTCTTATGGCCCCTTTACACGCAGCTGCAGGTGACAGGTTTTCCACAGGTAACTTACTGGTTGCAGTGAAATCATGGAGACATAGTTCCATTTGTACACAGCAACAAGATAGAACTATGTCTCCATGATTCCACTGCAGCCAGTAAGTTACCTGTGGAAAACCTGTCACCTGTAGCTGCGTGTAAAGGGGCCATTAGGGTGCGTGCACACGATCAGTGTACGCAGCGTCCAAAACGCTGCGGATGGGATTTCAAGAAATCCCATCCTCACTGTGTAACCCTCCCGCAGCGTCTTTGGAGCTACAGTGCGGGTTGCCGGGAGTCCGCTCCTCTGCAGCATGTTCATTTCATGCTGCGGAGTCGGAAGCGGCTTCCATCGGATGACTGCAGGGAAAAGCCCCCTGCACCCACCGCACATGGTGAGTACAGGGCGGCTGCGGTTTCCCTGCGGCCACCCACGGCTTCCCTCAGGTCCGGAGGAGCTGCGTCCAACACGCAGCTCCTCCGGACTGTGTGCACGCACCCTTAGGGTATGTGCCCACAGGCAGCTTTTGCTGCGTTTGAGATCAGGTTTTGCCTTGGTTTTATGTAAATCTATGCTAATCTAATCCTGAGTTTTGGTTTCCATCAAAACCTATGTGATCAGGGAAAAGCTTTCACACGCACACTTTTTTTTTCTCTACAGAAAATGGAAATACCACAGGTGTTTCCACTTTAGCAAAAGTTCAGCAAACAATTGACATGCTCATTCCTTCTAATGGTGGGGTTACACGTCCCGATATCGCGGCGATATCGGAGGCAACGGCGCGGGAGCGCGCATTTTTTCAGCAGTTTTCCCGATATCGCAATGGCGATTTACACGCTGCGATATCGGGAAACAACGTCCCTCCGATGTGTACGCCCACCAACCCAGTAACGACCATTTAACATGGGAGTTAATGGTTAGCGTCGGCGTACAGATCGGAGTTGGGTTGTCACACACTGCGATGCTGCTACAACGGCCATGTGATATCGGGGAGTTGAATAGCTCAGCTATTCAACTCCGATATCGTTTTGGCATCGTTCCAGCATCGCGTTGTACGCTCAAACCGTACAACGCGCAAACTATATCGGGTCCAACTCGCGACCCACGTGACTTTTTGTCGGAGTTGGGTCGGAGTTGGACGCCGATATCGCGGCATGTAAACCCACCATTAGGGCCACTTTACACACACCAACTTATCTGTCCAACTTCTGAACAGATCTCTGGTTGCAGTGAAATCATGGACACATTGTTCCACTTGTACACAGCCACAAAATGGAGCAATGTGTCCATGATTTCACTGCAACCAGTAAGTTGTTCAGAAGTTGGACAGAAGTTTCTTCACCAAACAAAAACTAATGTGTTGGAACAGCTAATCCTAGAATCATAGGTTTTGCTGGAAGACAAAAATGCAGCAAATCCTGTGGTGTTTGGTTTTTTGTTCTCTGGAGACAATGTCTGTGAAAGCTTTTCCCTAATAACATAGGTTTTGCTGGAAACCAAACTCAGGATTAGAATAGCATAGATTTACATAAAACCAAAGCAAAACCTTCCTGCGGGCACACACCCTAAGGGTATGTGCACACTGGCCGGCGGGTTGGTCGGCGGCGGCTGGGCGGACCCGCCAGGAAGCTCCGGAGCCGTCCACCGGCATCCTGGCGGGTATGTGCGGCGGGTGCCAGGCGGGTTAGCGGCGGCGGTGTTGCGGCAGCTGGAAGCAGTACATGATTCTGCTTGCAGCCGCTGCAGAACCGGCTGGTTTATAGAACTTGCTCATTCATTGCTAACCCGCTGGGAACCCAGCGGGTTAGCAACGGATGAGCATGTGTAAACCGCCGGTGTGTGGACACCGGGTGTCGGTTTACATAGGTTTTAATGTTAATCCAAACGCCGATTTGGATTAACATAAATTTACATGAAATTTATGTAAACTGACCGCGGTTTACACATCTAAACCGACCCTAACCCGGCCAGTGTGCACATACCCTCAATGTCTGAAGCATGAGTAGTGTGGATCTGAGAAGATCCTGGATCTGAGAGACAGACTTAGAACTGGTTATAGGGTTGATCCTTCACAAATCCAGGCCTGGCAACACCCACTCTCCCTAGGTGGATCTGGATGTAGCTAGGCTATTCCAAAAAAATATATATTTTTTTCCTACAGAGCAGTCAGCTCGTCCTAACAGACCCTGCAGTCAGAAAAGCTGATTATCTCCTAAAGAAGAGTGATGTGGTAGCCACCCTAGCAGTTAAGGTGGCCACAACATGAGTGCCAGTGGCCAGGGCCCTGAGGATATGGCTGACTCTGTGGTCCTATCATCTAGACCAACAGCTCGCACAATACGGCATAATGAATTTTTAAGCAATGCCTTGCTTATTACACTGAAAGGGAGCTAACTCTCTGATCACTAGAAACTCCTCCAGATAGGCACTATGGATCAAATAATGTTCCAATGATGATGCATTTCTGCAGCTTTCAAGTTGTTCGGTTCCCAACTATAAGATATCCTGAAGCTCTGGTGACGAATCAGGATAGGCAGGGGTGCACCAAGCCCCTCTGCCGGCTGAGCCACGGCACCGATTACGGGGGGGTGCTAGTGGAGCCCAGCACAGCTGCCCCCTCTGCCGCGCACCGATTACGGGTGGGGGGGTGCTAGTGGAGCCCAGCACTGCCGCCCCTTCTGCCACCTGAGCCGCGGCAGTCATTGCCGGCCGCGGCCGTGAGTACCGGGGGGGGGGGGGGGATGGGGGGGTGCTATTGAACCCTGGGCAGCGCTGCCGCCCCTTCTGTGCCTCTTCCCAGGTCGCCGCTTACCTGCGGTGCGCGCGCGGGGTGAGCGGCCGGCGCCATGACAGGGGGAGGCTGTGTGCATGAGGCGCCGCCCCCTTCTGCACTGCCGCTCCCCCTGCCTGCTGCCGCCTGAATGACAGGGCTCACACTGTCCAATGAACGGTGCGTCCCTGAGGATGGGAATACAACAGTTGGAATCTACTACAGGAATTGCTACAGGAAGTGGCACTAGAGGAGATGTCACCTCATCAAAGAGGGCTAGGAGTGTGCCCCTCTCTATCTCCAGTCCCCAAGTCTGGAGTGAGATGATGTCTAGTGATAGATCTCACTTACTTGAACACTTCCTCTAGAATAAGAACCAATTCAAGGCGAAGAGTTTTGGTCCGGTCACTTCTCTGAAGAGGCAGCTGGTGTACAACCATAAATCTGCAGGATGCTTATCTGTATATTTCAATTCTTACCTTTCATCGCAGGTTCCTTCGAGTCGAAGTACAGCAAGGTGGTCATCTTCACCATTTTCAATTCACTTTTCAGTTCCTGATCAACAAAGAGAAATCTAGGCTATCACCTTCAAGAGAGATTAAATTCTTGGATGCGTGATCAACTGCCAAGACATGATGGTGACATTGACCAGTGAGAGAATCCGAAGTCTTCAAGATGGCGTATCTCATCTTATCAGAGTTCCTCGCATATCAATCAGAATGGCAATGCATGTGTTTTGGAAGCTTACTTCAACCATTTAAGCAGTTACATGGGACAAACATCATGCTTGAATGCTGCAAACAGACATCCTAACATCGTGTCTAATCCATCGGCTACTAACATCTCTAATATCTATACCTCGGGTCATCAAACAGGACCTTTGCTGGTGGCTGGTTCTGAGTTTAGGCAGATCGCTTGCGCAGCATCATATGGTCACTCTGATGATGGGCACTTCAGAAAATGCATGGGTTGATCATGTAGGACAGAGGTCCCCAATGTCAGTCCTCGAGGGCCGAACCAGTGCAGGTTTTCAGGATTTCCTTACTATTGCACAGGGATTGGAATCATTGCCTGATGTGCAATACTAAGGAGATCCTGAAAACCTGCACTGGTTCGGCCCTCGAGGACTGACATTGGGGACCTCTGATGTAGGAGACCTCTGGGTCCAGAGACCCTGGAGAAGTTGGAAGCCTAGATGTTGTCCAGTCTCAGGGAACTGAGGATGATAGGTCTCGCTCTTTGTCACTTCCAGAAGCAGCTGTTCCGGCAAGCTGTGATAGTCCGTTCCGACAACCTGGTGGCTGTGGTCTGCCTCCACAAACAAGGTGGGACAAGGAGTCATTCTCTTGCTTCAGAGTGCCCCAAGATATTTGTTTGAGCAGAGAGCAGGCTTCACAGTATGACAGCAGTCCACATACCAGGGGTCTTCAACACCATGGCTGATTGGCTAAGCCACAATCAAGTCCTACAAGCAGACTGGTGCCTCAACATCAAAGTGTTTTATCAAATCACTGGGATTATGGAAGGACCTGACTTGGACGCGATGGCTACCCATCTTAACATGAAGTGTCCCTGCTTCACCTCCCTTCAGAGTCACAATCAGCCTTGGGCCCTGGATAGTCTAGCTCTCTCATGGAAGAGATTGATAGTGTATGTCTTTTTCCCAGTTCTGATGATCCTCACGGTACTCAGACAGAGGTGATTGTAGTCATTCCATTCTGACTTTGAAGAAATTGGTTTCAACTAGTGTGGAAGCATTCGAGAGGAAGATTCTGGAAGCTTACAATCAGACCAGATCTCCTGTCACAAGGGGACATTTACTACCCGGACTCAGCCAGGCTGCATCTGACAGCATGGAGATGGATGGTCAGGGAGACTTTAAACATCTACGGGCTCCTAGATAACATCATCACTAAGTTTGCTGCCACTCAAAGACCAGCTACATTGAGGGGTATTCCCATTTATGGAAGATCTACACCTCGTGGTTCCCCTCAAAAGGTCATGACAGGAGTACTGTGGCCTCCATCCTACAGTTCCTACAAGTGAGGTTTGATAAAGGTCTGAAGCTAAACACTGCAGAATCAGTTTTCGGTGATCAAGGCCAACTTGGATGGTACAATGTCTAGGCATTCGCTGACATCTCAATTCTTAAAGCAGTGAAGAATTTGTGACCTCCCTTTCACTGATATTTTCCTGGGACCTCTCGCTCCTTCTTAAACCACTTCAAGGACCTACACTTGAGCCTGCAGAACAGGCTTCAATCAAGCACATCTCCTGGAAGATTCTGTTTCTGGTAGTACT
Source organism: Allobates femoralis (assembly GCA_033576535.1). Taxonomy (NCBI): domain Eukaryota; kingdom Metazoa; phylum Chordata; class Amphibia; order Anura; family Aromobatidae; genus Allobates; species Allobates femoralis. The sequence goes on from JARQOC010000004.1 coordinate 452,735,295, forward strand.
TATATCAGCTAGTAGAATTGGAGAATTCCGGGCATTGTCTTCCAGGAAACCATATCTCCACATTGCGTCAGATCATATAGCATTAAGTCTCATGCTAGGGCTCTTGCCAAAAGGAGTTTCTGCATTGAACATTATCATCCAAGAGGCTATTTTTCCAGTACTCGGAGACAATGCTAATGAACAAGGTCTCGCCTTATTGAAGGTACAGAAGATGGTCCTAAGCTATCTCCAGTACACTATTGTGGCGCTCCTGCGACCAGGGTGGCCACAGGTAGGAACTGCAGCCAGGCAGGTGGAGACAGGTTTTGCACAAACCACCTTCATAACACACACCCACAGACACAAGACCCAACCCGGAGCCCGGGACTCTAGGCGGGCAAGGGGTGGTAGGGCCAGTCACAAGTGGGTGGGATGTAGTCAACGTGACGGACCGAGTACATAAGGGGAAAACTAGGAGGAGTTAGGCAGTAGGCCAGAGTGAGCCGACCAGAAAAGACCAAGAGTAGGCCGGAGTTGGCTGAGCAGTAAAGAACAGCAGAATAAAGTGACACTTCCCTGAAGGTTTGGGCTCCCTGGAGGCACACAATCCCTGGAGAGAAAGCCCACTCCATAGCCTGTAGCTCAAAGGAAGGGAAAGACTGAGACCGGATTAGGGCAGCTGGGTCCGAGGACGGTGACAGAGGACGACTGGCAGGAAGGATCCCCTGATATACACGGTAGTTAAACGGGTAGGAAAGGGCCCGGTGATTCCCCCACAGCATAGGAACACCCAAGGCTAGGCTTGGACCAGAGAGTCGGCTCTGAGGGGACCGAAGCTATATGCCGGATCCCGAACACACCGACGGGGGACTCTGATTCCAGGTCAGAGTTTCTAACACACGGGCTGGAGGAACCGCAGCACATAGGACCCAGGCTTGCCACCCATACACACCGGGGAAGCCAGACAAGGGACCGAGTTGCCACCATACAGCCAACGGGGAAGAGAAGCTTAGAGAAAGCCTGGAAGGTATCAGAGGGAGAGAAGGGTCTCAGGAAGAAACCTGGCTGCAGAGGGTTAAGTGACTGTCCGGAGTTACCTGTGTAAAAGAACTGTACCGTGAATTGTTTGCACTAAGAAATAACTTGCTAGTAAAGCCCGGTGAACCCTGCTTCAGTCTCCCATGTGTGATTCCCTGCATATAGAACTGTTATATCCATATTACACCCTGTCAGGAGCAGCCCCGACCCACGGCGAGCTCATCCATCTAGCTGCAGCACCATCCATCCATCCTCCTGGCAGCATTAAGCAGCAGCGGTGGTCCCCTCACTGATCACAACCCGTGGGTGGCGTCACGACTATCCCTGTAAAAAACCCTTTACTTGTGGGCTTGGGACACAGTCCAGACCAAGACCGCCGTGATAATCCCCATGATACCCCGGTCCGGTACCGAGTACCCCGTCCCAGTGGGCTCCACACTATCGCGTTAAGGAGGGACGAAAACCTGTTTCATCAGTTTACAGGACTGAATCGCGGCTGAAAAGCTAGCAGGCTAACAAGAGCACTCTAGCTAGAATGATCTAATTGGTAATCTGCGAAAACTACATGACAAATCAACTGGAATCATTATTGTCAGTTAGAACTTATTTTACTCAAACTCCATCCGTCGCATGGGCTGAAAGGACACACATTCCACTGGATCACATCTATAGAGCTTCAACATAGTCATCTTTATCTGCATTCATAAAGCATTACCGGCTCGACATCTCAACTTCTACAAGCTCAGCCTTCGGCAAAGGAGTGCTTCATTAGGCATCAAAACTGATTCCCGACCCTAAGCGGGGTATTGCTTACTAAATTCCATACTGTGCTGCCCATGAACGACCAGGAAAGATAAAAATGTACTTACCTGAAATTTTCATTTCCTGGAGTCCGTGGGCAGCACAGGCTTCCCTCCCATTAAAATCCATTATTGCTTGGAAATTACATGTGTTGTGTGAGGTCTTCCTCCCCTTTATAGAGGAGGAGCGAGGGGGGATCACAGGAGGTGTCAATTGGTTAATTATTTGGTATTGCTAATTAACATGTCTTCTGTTCCAACCCATACTGTGCTGCCTATGGACTTCAGAAAATAAAAATTTTGGGTAACTAAACTTTTGTCTATATATATATATATATGTATGTATTTGTTGTTTAATAAAAGCTGCGGCCATTTGTTTGAAAGCAGAAGTTGTTGTGTCATTATTTTAAGTAGTAATAGTGGTTAAGTGGGTCAAGACTAAAGGCCCAGTTACATGGTAAGATATCGTGAAAGATATCGCTCAAACGGCACGGGTTTGTAGTCGTTCAAACTACATTGTTTCGAGTAACACAGCGATACGACTATGATAAAATCGTAGGATCGTTGATCACAGATTTGAGAACATGTTCGCAAAGCAAACAATCCTCAATCAGTCAACCTGCTACATCGTTCTGTGTGACACCACGATAACAATGTCGTTAACGACTTCCCTTTTCACAGCAATGAGCAAGTATCGATTGCTGGGTTGTGCGAACGATAGCTGCTCGCTACATTGTTGGTGCGTCGTCCATGATATCTATACATGTGACATCTCACCAACGAAGTCAAAACGATGTCCTAATGACTGCACGTCCATGAGATCACTAGCGATCTCGTTTCAACATTGCAGCATGTAACAGTACCTTAAGGCCCCCTTCACACTACATGATTTCACTGATAAGTGTCCATCAGTGTTTGTGTGCCAAAACCAGGAGTGATTTCCAGGGACGATGTGCTGTTGGTCCACGCTGCCACAGAAAACACGTAGTTGAAGTCTTCAAATTACAATACCTTTCTTGAGTCCATCCGACGCGTTTCAGAGCCTGCTATGCTCCATCAGGCTCTGAAACGCGTCAGATGGATCCAATAAAGGTATTCGAATTTGAAGCCTTTGACTACGTGTTTTCTGTGGCAGCGCGGACCAACAGCACATTGTCCTTGGAAATCTCTGGCTTATTGACCACATTGCACGTGGAAGTGTGGGTCCACCAGCAGCCGCCATTTCTGTGCGTACCATACTGGTTGTGTGTCACACAACTTTGCAAGGTGAGCAGTGATAAGTACGTCTTCAAAGCCACTCAGCTCTTTAAACGATTGACCCTATCGGCTCTTGCTTCTTTTTACAGTGTTACTAAAACCAGGAGTGAAGCTTGCTGAGAAAAACTAGAATTGAAAGATTGACACCTGTTCTGTGTTTGAGACACTCCTGGGTTTGGCACCCAAACACTGATGGACACTGATCAGTGAAATCATGCAGTCTGAAGGGGGCCTAGAGGTATTCCCTCATAGAATTGTCGTTAAATTGCTTATTTTGACCCATTTGCCTGAGGAACCAAACTTCCTAATAATTATGCACAACTTGATTAAGGGTACCCTCCCCATTAAACAAATACACATCACATGATATGATTCATCCAATAACAGTTATGTATGTACAGCTTGGAGATGAAAAACGTATAAAATTGATGATATGCTCAAAATACTCACTTGTCTAATAATTCTATATACACTGTTTTTAGTACTTGCCCAGAAATGAAAGAAATACAACTGCTCAAATGGACAGAGTAATTCTTCCTACATTTCGTTGGTATTGAAGGGATTAACCTCAAATCATATCTTGCAACAGAAAGTAACATTTTGGGACTAATATGTTCTCAGCTGTCAGTAGATTTTTCACCTGTCTTTTGAGAGTAATTTGGCAGATTAGGACACATTATTTTGCAATAATATGTTATGCAGTGTTTAAAGTGTTATGTTCCTTATTCCAGCACTGATGAAATGTAATGTAGTGAAGCATTCCTATCTCAGTTTATAAATAATGATGGTTGTAGTGCGGCCTCTTTGTGTCATAACATTTTGTATATTTACATTCCAGACTGCCTCAATAAATCTTTGGTAATTTTTTATGCCAGAAAGTCTAGTAAATAGCTGAGTTTTTTCCATTTATGATTTTAGTGAGAAAAGATTCACCATTCGAATATTTGGAGCTCTTTATTAACCAAGACAAGCCTTATTTTATGCACAATTTTTTATATTTATGCAGATTTATTTATATTAATTCGGATTTAAGATAAATACATTTGACTATGTCTTTAATTTGTATAACATGTTTCATATCATTCACATCTCTGTCCCAGTGGAAAGAGGCTAGTCAGAGATCATGCATAGTGATAATTGGACCAGTGGATGTTTGGGTTCGCTGTGTTTGACCGGACTTTAAAAAAAAATTTGGTTCGTGCCCTGGACTTGACCTGAACTTGAACTGGAACATCATACAAGTCAACGGGGACCAAAACTTCAGTGCTGTAAAATGGTTGTAGTAAGGGATAGGGGGCTGCAAAAGGATGCAAAATGGGGTATCTTTAACATCCATTGTAATGCCATGTCTGAAGAGAATATGAGCTCCATCTGCTGGAAGTCTGAAGTGCGATGTCCACCAGAGCCATGGGGTACTCTGGACCAGGCCGTCCTTTCTTTGGGTGATCACAGTGGTGGTTACCCAGCTCCATGACCCTGGGTGTGCAGATATTTAGAGGAAATATTCGTGACACCGCTTGTGTTCAGCCATGGATGGCCGACACTGCAGATTGGGACCACTGGGGCAGATGGTGATGCAACCGGGATGGTATTGCTCCCCACAGGTGGAGCGGGGCCCCAGGGATAAGTGAGACAGTCTGTTAGGGAGGTGATGGTCATTGAGGTGCAGGACAGAGGGCGCAGGACATATACGGAGGACACAGGAATTGCAGTTTCCTTTACCTTTTACTTGGTAGATGGTAATGCAGTTACATATACTGGTTACAAATTGTAGAAGGAGTCCGGCCAGCCTGGAAGCATTTGGAGATCCACCTCGCCAGGTGGGATTAGAGGCGTTACTGCTGTGCTCTCCTTTCGGGTCTCTGCTGCGTGTAGCTATGCTGCAGCCCTCTTCCTGCATGTTGGTTTTGACCCGAATGGCAGGCAGCACGAGCCTATCGTGGGTACCACTGAACTGGTGGCTACTCCTGTCTCTCAGGATGCTCCTGTGCCACCGGGTGCTCGGTGGGGCCAGGAGACTTGCAGTCTCCTGCTCTTCGGATTCAGCTGCCCGGACATACAGTGCCTGCACACCCAAGGACTTTGGAATCCTTTCTTTAGTGCTCTGCTCCGGGTGAGCTCTTGCAGCTCCACTCCCAGAGATCTTCACTCCACTTCCTCTCTCTTCCCTCTCTTCAGACTAACTAACTAACTAACCCCTCCTCCTGGCCAGAACCAGGGCAGCTACCCTGAAGTTGGGTTCGAGAGCTCCCCCTTCTGGCCCAAAGTCAGGAAAAGTGTGGCATGCTGGTGTTACCTAGCGTAGGGACCTCCTCCTGCTTCCAGGCATGACATCACCCCCTGTGATGGAGGCAATGCCATTTTGTGTCATAACATTTTCTACATTTTCATTCCAGACTGCCTCAATATGCCAGAAAGTCTAGTACATAGCTGAGTTTTTTCCATTTAAGATTTTAGTGAGAAAAGATTCAACATTTGAATATTTAGGGCTATTTATTAACCAAGGTAAACCTTATTTTATGCACATTTCCCTCTCCTCAGACTAATTAACTGACTCCTCCTTTTGGCAAGTCGGGTTCTAGAGCTCCCACTTCTGGACTGAAGTCAGGAAAAGTGTTGCAATTGGTGTTACCTAGCGTAAGGACCTCCTCCTACTTCCAGGCATGACATCACCCTCTGTGAGGGAGGCAATGCCACTGTGGCAGCCGGACCACTAGGGTTCACTCGAAGCAACCAACACAACCTGATCTCTGGTGAGGAAGTTGAATACTGAAGGCCTTATTTGGGTTGTGACTCAGCATGTGGTAGGGGGTTAGGTTAGTAAGAGAGAGAGGAGTGAAGAAGAAGGTTCTGATAGAAGGCAGCAAGAGCTATTCCAAAGGGACAAGCTACAAAGCAGGGTACCAGTCCCTAGGCTTATCCGGTTTACAAGGTCTGGTGGCAGCAGCAGGAGACTGGGTTTGTTCAATGTTCACCAGCCATTTAGGTTTACTTTTCCGAGGCATCAGTAGTATAGAGGGCCAGGAGCTGCCCATATTACCACAGGGCCTACACCACCAGCCTGGCAAGAGGTAATGTACAGAAATTAAGAGAGTATTGAAGAGGATCAAGTACCAAGAAACCTAAAAACAAGTCAGAAGGTATGGGCATATTACTCACCCAGCAGAGTAGACTACAATTCTCATTAAACTGGACAGGCCACCTTTAAGGTGGTAGTTGTATTATCCTGGACACTGCAAGAACTATATTAAAAGGTAAGCAAAAGATTGTTTCCTGCTGTTAATTTTTCTGCTACCCTGCACCACTACTACCACCCTCATAATCAACATCCCTGGCTGATTATCCCAACTGGCATCTTTTTCTATGTCTTTATTACTTTTTTCTTAATTTGTATTACTCCCCTCCAATGTAAACCAAGGCCACAGGACTGGGCATTGCCACCATGATCATAACTACTGGCCCAGCTACTGAGTACCCCTGTCCTTAGTGCTGCAGAGTTACATAGCAAGTAAATCAATAACCTACAAATTTTATAGTGCCTTAATAGAAGTTTTAAAAAAGACCCTGCAAAACCTGTTTTCACTCTTGATCCACAGAGCCTATATTGGCACAGTTTACTATTAGAGCAACAATTTTCCAAAAGGCCCTTACAAAGCCTGTTTTCAGATCATGGACAGCCTATATTGGCAGAAATCCCCCATCCAGAAATATATTTTAATCAAGGACCTCTATAAAGCTTGTTTTTACTGTTGATCCATACATCCTATATTGGCAGAGTTTACCAAAAAAGCAACAATTTACCAAAGTTCCCTACAGAACCTGCTTTTATAGTTAACACAGACATATTGACAGAGTCCCTCCACAGAGCTACAATTATTTAAATAATGCCCATACAGAGATGTTTTTTTGCCTATGCTGACAGAATTCTCCTAAGAGCACCAAAATAAAAAATAAAAATTGTCCTACAGAGCCTGTTTCCACTGTTGTCCCACACAACGTATCTTGGTAGTTTACCAACAGACAACCCATTTTTAAAAAGGCCCTATGTAAAGCCTGTTTTCAGAGTTGCCACAGGCAGCATATATTGGCAGAGTTCCCCCACATAGCACTGCTTTTATAAAAAAAAAAAAAAAAACTCCTAAAAATTGATCGTTTGCTGACTTGTTCACTGAACCTCCCGAACACCTTTGAAATCAATGGCAGGCAAAATCAAACGCATAGAAAACACCTTTAAATTCGTCCAAAATCTTCCAAACACAGCTGAAACAACACATATACTGACTCACACAGATTGAATTTACTAGTCTCCCACTGCTTGCTTTAGGGGATGCTCACAGTCTCCCACTCTCCCAACTAATTTAGTTCTGAAGACACGCATTAAACTTCGTGTATATTCAATTCACTGACTGGCAGTGGCCAATCACAGATGCTCATGCTCTGTGAGAGTGTCTGTGATTGGCTGTTGCAGTTTCCACAATCTGGATAGTGTCTGTGCTTTGTTGTCATACACATTAGTGCAGGGGTCTCAAACTCCAGGCCTCGAGGGCCGCACACAGTCCAGGTTTTCAGGATTTCCATTGCATTTGACAGTTGCCAATCAAATTACCAACTTTCAAACTCTAAGGAAATCCTGAAAACCTGGACTGTGTGCGGCCCTCGAGGCCTGGAGTTTGAGACCCCTGCATTAGTGTATGACAATTAACCTGGCTTCATAGTGTGTAAAAAAAATTAAATAATGGAAAAACAAATTCCTAGGGCTCCACTGTATTTTTCGGTCTAGCACAGATAAAGCAGACAGCTGTAAGCTACCACCCTCAGCTGCCTATTTTTACCTTGGCTTGCAAAAAAAATACATAGGGCTCCATCCTATTTTTAATTGCCAGTCAAGGAAAAACCAAGCAGCTGTGGTCTAGTATTCTCAGTGTAGTCAGGGCCCAACATTATTGGACCCCCCATGCTATAGAAGAGCATTCGCAGCCACACCAAAAATTTCCACAATAATAAGATGCGCCAATTCCTGGCGCTTTACCCGGATCTTGTAGTTGCCCCGTGTGGTGCTGACAAACTGGGTAATAAGGGTTTAATGCCAGATTTGTATGGTCATCTGGCATTAATCCCAAAATTTTTAATATTAGGCCAATGTTACACCCGACCATTAAGAATTTTAAGTAAATAGTAAAGACGACACAACAAAGAGAGAAAACATTTTGTTAGAAATAAAAATACAAACACTATTTGGACCCCATCTTTTTTAACCTCTCATACCCATCCTCGATCCTCTGCAATGTCTTCTTGATTGGAGTCTGTGATAAACACCGTGTTCTGTCACTGCGGCCTCCAAACACTGAATGAATGAGCCACCAGCTCCGGTTCAGTAAGTGGTGACTGCAGAGGTCACCGGAGGACAGCTCAGGTAACCATGGGAAGAAAAAAGGTATTTTCCAGGGCCACTGGACCATACTGACAGCAACTTTATTAGAACATATTAAAAACACTTACATCCCGCCGGACGCGTTTCGGACAAGGTCCTTACTCATCGGCGTATAAACAAATATAAAACCAATACATTTATAGACAAATAAAAAAACTTTGCTGCAACATTAAAGGCCTTAATAGCCAACATGTGTCAGATTAACCCCTTCAGGTTAGATAGAATAAGAAAACCACTCACAGTTCATGTAGTTCAAATGTTATGAGACCGAAAAAAAAAAAAAAAATATATATATAATAACTTTTTTGCATAAATATGCATATCTTACCCTAACACAGATAATTACAGTACATCGTTATAGGAACCACCATACTCATATGTACATGTAAACATACATTATAACTATTAATCATTCTTTTTATTATTTAAACTCCCTATAGATTTCTCTAAGAGGAAGATATGTAAATATATGGCATAATTCCGAGCACAGAGAAACTTATTTATAATAACACCCACCCGGCAAAACGGAGAGCAAAGACCAAATAGAAGAAACCTTCCCATGTTTCCTTGTGAAATTTGCAAAAAAATGCCCAACTATTAACAATAAATTGAAAACCTCTCTCCCCATCGGGAGGTACAATTCCACTTAGTGTGCATAATATTGCTTAAAAATGGAATAAAAGCAACAACAATAAGCAGAAAAGGAAAACAAGAGGGTAGGTAGTAGGTAGTATGAAGATTAGTATCACACAAACAAAAAATAAATAAATAAATAAAAAAAATAATAAAATAATTATATATATATAACCTCACTCCGTACACCAAAAATGTACCCACTATGACACCTATTTTGAAAACCGGGAGGTGTAAAACAGAAGAAAGGAACCTTTCTAAACTTTTCTGAGCTTCTATACCATAAAATGGCCAAATATAAGTAGTAAATTGAATTACATCTCTCCCCATCGGGAGATATAACTGAATGCTAGAAGTATAACTCCAATATGGAAAGACACTTCTTGTGGAGAATGAAATGGAAAGCTGTAACGTAAAATAGAGATTAATGTAAAAGAATATCAACGAAACAAAGAAAAAAAATTATATATATATAACCTTGCTCCGTACACCAAAAATGAACCCACTATGACACCTATTTAGAAAGACGAGAGGTGTATAACGGAGGAGAGTGGCCTTTCTAAACTTATCTGAACTTCCATACCATAGAATGGCCAAATATAAATGGTAAATAGAATCACCTCCCCATCGGGAGATATAATCTAATTAAATGGTTGTAGTATAACTCCACCTGGACAAACACCACATATGGAGAATGAAATGGAAAGCTATGACGTAAAGGTAGACATAATGTAAAATAATATATAAAAAAATAAATAAATAAATAAAAGGAAAAAAAAACACAACAGGGGCATATAGGGAAATATCCAAGAACACATTGAGGACCCCCCACCAAGGAATTATGGAGGACACCGAATATATGATCAAAGAAACTTGTGATCAGGAATCAGTGTAAAGCAAGGTTCAAAAACTCCAAGTTTAACCATAATTAATAAAAATACCTCAGGTCGCTTTTCAAATTCATGCCCTGTGGATAGCGGACATCAAGTCGCAAAATCCACATCTTTTCCCTGTCATGTAGTTTGTACTCCCAGTCCCCCCCCGAATGGGTTTCCACACCCTTTCGATGCCCTGTATTCTTAATGATGACATGGCACCCCCATGGATATCCCGAAAATGTCTAGAAAGACCCGATATACCCTGCCGGAGGGATGTTGAGGTTGCACCAGAGACATGTTCGGCAATTCTCACCTTTAATGCTCTAGTGGTGCAACCCACGTATGACTTATTGCAATCCACACATGTGGCTAAGTAAACCACATGTGTGGTATTGCAGTTCACATATCTCTTTATGGTAAATTTCTGACCGGTGACATTATTTTGAAAACATATAGATCTATCGATATAGTTGCACAGGTTACATCTGGCCCCCCCACATTTGAAAGTACCATTGTATTTGAGCCATGTTGGGGCACTAGTGTCACTTTTAAAAAGGCTTGGTGACAAAAAACTGCCTATGCTGCCTGCCCTTTTGGCAACAGGACGCCATCCCTTAGACAGGATGGTTCTCAGGGTAGGGTCTTGATATAAGATGGGGATATTCCTCTTCATGGCAGTGACTATATCTGAATAGCCCACACTATAGGGAGTGGAAAAGGTGGGTAAATTATCACAATTCTTGTTTCTCCTGTTATGGCGGTCCTCCGATAGTAAACTGTCCCTGCTCCTTAATTTAGCCCTCATGCTGGCATCTCTCAAAACACCCTGGCTGTATCCCCTCAATCTAAGGTGATTCTTGATGACCGATTCCTCCTTGCCATAATCACTGTCCCTGGAACAGTTCCTCTTGGCCCTAATAAGTTCCCCAAGTGGCAAATTATGTCTCACATGTTGGGGATGACAGCTATCCGCCCTGAGTATAGAGTTCCCTGCTATGGGTTTCCTGTATAGTTTCGTCTCAATTTTACCCGTGGTCACGTCCCCCATTAGCAATACATCCAAAAAAGGTGCCACATTGTCGTATATTTGCATCGTAAATTTTAGGTTAAGCTCATTGCTGTTGAAAAAATCCAACTGCCTGTAAGGGGTAGGGTCGGGAGATACATCAGACGACCCAGCCCAAATAAGAACCAGGTCGTCTATGTATCTCCCGTACCAGATCATGTTATCCAAAAATGGGCAATTCAAATCATATACAAAACTTTTTTCCCACAAGGTCATATAAAGGTTGGCAAGAGAAGGTGAGAAGCCAGCTCCCATGGGACACCCGCATATTTGTAAATAAAAATTACCATCAAATTTAAAAAAATTGCTTTTAAGCAAAAATTCAACTGACATCAATAGAAATTGTTTTGTGTCATCAGTAAATATGTGCGTGTCCCTTAGGATAAGTTGCCAGGCCCAAATTGCTCTATCATGAGGTATACTCGAGTACAGTGCAGTGACATCGCAAGTCACCCACCTGTACCCCGGTTTCCATACCATTTTGTTAATGCCTTGTAGTAAATGCTTGGTATCTTTTATGCGTCCCACTATGCCCTCCACCAAGACCTGGAGCCTGCTGTCCACCCACCCCGAGAGGCCCTCGCATAGGGAGCCAATTCCTGCCACGATGGGCCTCCGGGGTGGGGGAAAGCGGTCCTTATGAGTCTTGGGGAGGGCATGGAATATGGGGCAGACCGGGTTGCTCACCTCCAAAAATTCGTTGGTTTTGGAGTCGATGACATTCAATGCCAAACCCTCGTGTAGTAAAATACTCAACTCTTTCTGAAACCCAAGGGTTGGATCCCCAGGTAATTTACGATAGGTATCGCCATCTGACAGTAAATTTTAAATTTCCCTTTTATACAGTGTTGAATCCATCACAACAATCGAGCCCCCCTTGTCCGATGCCCTTATAACTATGTGATCATTAGACTGCAATTCCTTAATGGCATTTCTTTGGTCAACAGTTAGATTATGCATTACATCTTTGTTCTGAGCCAATAGATTTTTAATTTCGGACTCCATAATGGTCTGAAAATCGTCCATAATCGAAGGACGTGAGGAAACCGGATAGTATTGTGGATTCGGTGCAGCAAAGGGGATCTCGATTATGTCACCGTCCGGTTCCCTCAGGTCCTCCATGGCCCGCAGGGATAATTGTACCTTTATAGAATGATGTAAAGGTATTCTTTCACTAATCTCACTGGAACATGAAAAATCCACATTAGTCTCCTCATCTGAACTGAAAAAGTGTTTCTTGACCGTTAACATTCTCATGAATTTGTTTATGTCCTTTAGTGTCTGGTATAAGTTCCCCCTACATGTTGGGACAAAATTAAGTCCTTTTTTGAGGACCTCACATGCACTAGAAGACAAAGTACACGCTGAGATGTTGATAATCGTATAATCCAAGTTGTCGCTCACTTGCGGCCCCGATGGGATTTGCGTTGGTAACTCTTCCCTCTTCCTCCCCCTCCTTCTCCTTCTCGTCCTCGACCTCCATTTTTTGCTCCATATCGAGTATTATAATGATGGTTTGAAGGATCCTGATATTACGGGGTCCTATGATGATGACTGGGGGAATCTGATATTGAGAGGTCTCCTCAGAGTCCCGAGATAGAGGTGAAAACCCAGAAACATCCGTAGGTGAGGAGAAACTCACAGTGCAGCTCGAACTTTGGCGTGGCTTCCTCAATATAGGTCTCGGCCGTCTTGGAGTGAAGGGGGATTTATTGCTCCATGAGTAGACAGTATTAGTCTCATAATCCCGACAGTCTCTGTCAAACTTCGATTTCTTTAAGTCTGTAATAGTTTTCTGCAAGTCATCTATTTTCTTGTGAAGTGCATGATTCAGGTCCTCATGTCTACTATGAGAGACAAAGGAGTTCACCACACTGTTTTTCTTTTATCTCTGTCTCCAGTCTAATAATTTTATCTTTCTCCTCCTCTATAATCAAATTAATTAATTTAATGGAGCATTCTGATAAAACATCATTCCATTTAGTGGTAAAACTCTCACTGAATGTCGTTGTAGGAAGCTTTTTAATCCTCAGACCCCTTGGTATCATGTTATGTGAAATGTATTTAGTCAATGTTATATGGTCCCACCATACCTTGAGGTGCTGTAGCATGCTCTTCTCCAAATCACAAAGCTTTATCCACGTCAGCAATTTCCTCGGTCAAAGTGGAACCTTTAGAAAAAATGGAGTCCGCTATCTTGCTGCGGCCCTCCTGACACAATCTTAAAAAAGTGGTCGTGGAATCCATAGTCTTATTCTGTGCCTTCCTATGTGAGGCAAATGCTGGTTGTCGAGTGGAAGTGGAGACACAGCAGCCAGAGAATTGCACAGCTGATGGGGGTGGGGAATAGGAAGCTGTTCACCTCAACACTCATCGGATTCCCAGGCACCTGGAACAGTGGCTGGCTCCACCAATCAGTTCAGAAGAAAAAAGGTATTTTCCAGGGCCACTGGACCATACTAACAGCGACTTTATTAGAACATATTAAAAACACTTACATCCCGCCGGACGCGTTTCGGACAAGGTCCTTACTCATCGGCGTATAAACAAATATAAAACCAATACATTTATAGACAAATAAAAAAACTTTGCTGCAACATTCAAGGCCTTAATAGCCAACATGTGTCAGATTAACCCCTTCAGGTTAGATAGAATAAGAAAACCACTCACAGTTCATGTAGTTCAAATTTTATGAGACCGAAAAAAAAAAAAAAATATATATATATATAATAACTTTTTTGCATAAATATGCATATCTTACCCTAACACAGATGATAATTACAGTACATCGTTATAGGAACCACCATACTCATATGTACATGTAAACATACATTATAAATATTAATCATTCTTTTTATTATTTAAACTCCCTATAGATTTCTCTAAGAGGAAGACACATAAATATATGGTATAATTCCGAGCACAGAGAAACGTATTTATAATAACACCCACCCGGCAAAACGGAGAGCAAAGACCAAATAGAAGAAACCTTCCCATGTTTCCATGTGAAATTTGCAAAAAAATGCCGAACTATTAACAATAAATTGAAAACCTCTCTCCCCATCGGGAGGTACAATTCCACTTAGTGTGCATAATATTGCTTAAAAATGGAATAAAAGCAACAATAATAAGAAGAAAAGGAAAACAAGAGGGTAGGTAGTAGGTAGTATAAAGATTAGTATCACACACAAAAAAAAAAAAAAAATATATATATATAACCTCGCTCCGTACACCAAAAAAAACCCACTATTGTTAGCAGCCACCATGGTTACCTGAGCAGTGACCTCAGGTGACCTCAGCAAGTCACCAGTTAATGTAACAGCTGACGGTGAGTGATGTGGGCAGTCAGGTGATGCGATTGCCATAGCAATCATGTCAACTGACCAGATTGGGTCAGTTGATCAGAGCTGGCGGTGAGTGACATGGGTGGTCAGCTAATGCTATTGCCATAGCAATCGCTTCACCTGACCAGATCAGGTCAGCTGATCTGATCACCTGACTTTATTACTAAGGTGACAAGATCAGCTGTGTGGCACTGTGGATTACCCACTGCCACCTGACTGTCCAGCCCTCATGGGGTTAATTCCTCTCTCCCCCTCCTTCTCGCCTTACAGTGGCTGATTTGTTTGTCTGTCACACCCCCCTTATTTGCCTAACCACCCCCACCTGTTATATATGCTCTGGGATTCAGCCATCTTGTCTTGTCCCCTGCTGCTTGCCCAAAGAGCAGTTTGTTCTCTCCTCCCACCTTAACCCAGGGCAGAATGGCTGCTGGAACAGATGGATCCGCTGGAACTGCGGTAAGGGAGAGAATCGTGAGGGAGGAGGCCGCCGGTTTCGCTGGGCTTTCAGCGTCCTTGGTGTCCTCTCTGGCGAGGCACAAAGGCGGCAGCATGGCTGACAGGAATCGTTCAAACCTTCCCGCCTGCTGCAGCATTTGAGCCAGGGGATATTTAGTGAACAGAGCAGGCGCAGACCCTGCGCTCGCTCTGCGGTGGGGTCAGCCACCCCCACTTTGGGCCCAGTGTGACTGCATGCCCATCGTCAGACTGGGTAGCGCGGTGCAGCTGGCCGGCAGCAGGTGACATAATGTGCACTTCATGCTGCTGGGAATGTTCTGCACTCACCCTGGCTGCATGAGAGGGAAGTAGTTCAGGACACAGCAGCTAGATTCACTGCAGTATTCATGTTTTACACATAGTGCCTGCTCTTATCACCCCTCCCCCGACCTGGCCTCACACAGGAGATTTGGGTCAGGAGCTGCAGCACGTATTTACACTTGAGTCTCTCACAGACTACCAGCCCCTCCTCCAGGAGAAGGCAGCTCCACTGTACATGAAGTGTCTATGCAGAGGGCTGTACAGGGCTTGTGAGAACTCAGTTGGGGCATTCAATTCCTTCCATATGTAAGCAGGTAGTGATTTTACACATAAATCAGTTGCCCTCTGCCCCCCTCCCCCATCCTCTCAATAATCAGCCACCTCTGTAACTAGAGTGAGGCATTAAGCTCCCTGGCCCTGCAGCCCATGACACAGATACCCTGCCTCAGCCATGACTTGTGGAGCAGGTAGACATGTGAGTGCAGATGTACACATTCAGCTAGGGTATCCTCTCTATTAGTTTCTGAGGAGATGGATCTCTGGCCCATGAAAAGCATGGGTGCAGCACCCGGTCCTCAAGGTCCTCTTTATTACACAGCAGTGAGAGGAGCCTTCCATGAGGGACTTCAGCTTTCATTGTACCTCAGAGGATGGATGGATCCATCTTTCCTGTTCTTTGCTGTGGAGATTTATTCCTTTGCAGGGTTTTCCGTGGTGTCTCAGGACTGATCCGTATTTCTACCCGCGTCTCTCATTGGCGGAGGATTCATCAAGCTTCCAGTCCTGGTCTTGTTGGTAAGTAGTAATATAGTGGGGTAGGGGCAGAGCTGGATTATGTAGCATGAGATGCACGATGGAGTTTAATGGAGAACACATAGAGGAATGGTTATGAATGGTGACATGGAGATATGATAAACTTAAGATGATTTTCAAAATTTGTAACAACCCCCCCCCCCCCTCCCAAATTCCGATGTATGTGTACGCATATGTATGCTTATATATAGTATGTATGTGTATGGGTGTATATGTGTATATGTACATGTGTATGTGTGTATATATATATACATATAGATATGTGTGTGTATGACTACAGATATGTATATATATGTTACATGCATAATTAAATAGTTATATTTAGGACAGCCCTCCCCTCTTATTGCGGTTTCCATTTTACTATGGGATATGCAGGCTATTCGCACCCCTTAACCCACCCAGTCCAGTCATTTTAGCAGTATCCCGGTGAGGCGTTCTGTAGTTCTTTTTTCACCCCAGGCCACGCAATTCATTATATTTGAGGCTGTCCAGCCACTGGTGACCAATCCGGTCTCCTTTTGACCATCCAACGCGCCGTACTGCCCTCCTCCTGCTTCATCCATCGGGCGATTGACACGTTATCACGATTCCTGATGTTTCTTAGAGACAATCACATGCCTGCGCTTCCCATAGGAATTTTGGGTCATGTTGTGCCGGGTGCAATTCTTCCCGAAGCCAAACCAATTTGTCAGGTTCAGAAGATAATCTCCGATAATAGTTTTTGTGGTTTGTTTTTCAATCAAAAAAAAAAAAAAAAAAAAAAAAAAAAAAAAAATTAAATAAATATATATATATAGATAAATGAAATAAAATTCCGCAGGTGATTCCCCTGTTTCTCTTGCCCATTTAAACTACCTCGGGGTAGATGCCCTGCAAGCCGGTTGATTAATGCGTAGAATTTTCCCATTAGTCATCACCAGCCAGCATGGGGGCGTCTTGCGCCCCACTGCATAAGCTGTTGTTATACACCAAGATGTACTTGGAAAACTTTAAACCCATCCTACAGGATATTGTTCATAGGACATACCATAAAAGTTATATAAATAATTAATTTAATTACATAAATAAATAAAAAAAAAAATAAATAAAAAAATAAATAAATAAAAATACGTGCACAGCCGGTGCGCCAGGTCGAAAGTTGTTTTTCACATGAAAACAAGGTATGGTACATTGCTGAATGAGCTTTGCTTGGTTAAGTGTCCGTATCTGTTCTTTTGGGACTGGTAAAATGAATTATTTAAAAAAAAAATGCGCAAAGTAAGCACACTTCACTTTGTTTCTGAGTGCTCTTTAGGTTTTAGAGTTGATTTTGAACTCATAAAATGCTGGTCTATTTCATTCTGGCGAGTGGCATATGCACCTCAGTCTAATTCTAGTCATTGGTATTGGTTTCTGGAGCACCTCAGCTGTATCCCGATACGTCAGGTGTGAGGTCTGCAGGATAACACCTAGTTTGTCGCTCTGGGTCAAGGATCTGACAAGATTGTAGATGTAATATGATGACCTTTGACATTACGTTTAGGGGCTGTCATGCTTGGGTTATCAGTAATGCGGTACCTGATTTGTGTTTGTTTCATTTCAGAATTCCGGGAATTGTGTACTACTGCTAAACTGGAAAGTGTTTATTGACCGGTTTCTCTCTGAAGGTGCTGGAACCCATCTGTGGTCATGGGCAGTTTTTTCCTGATACTGTGGAGCTTATGGCATTCTGGATCTATTTAATGATGCTGAAAGGGAAGCTGCTTGATTACCTGTTCTTTATCTGGAGGGTGCCATACTCCGGATATTGCCAGTGATCTGTTACTGCGGAACTTAGGGTAAGATCTGCTCTACACGGGATACATAGTGGGGTTTATCCAGTTTGTTCTAGGATTCCTTAATATTGGACGCTACTGATCGTTCCATTGCATGCCGGCAACCCCAGGTTTGTCCAGCTCGGCGTTAAATATTCATTAGCAGTTTGTTGACAATAAAGGCATGGCAGGGGAGGTAGCAGGTTCGGTGTGAATGACATGTCTTGCTATTTATTTATCGAAAGTATTGTTACAGTGTTATTACCAGGCTGCTTTTGGCCACGACTTACGGCTTCGAAATTTGGCGAGTTCTACGGACCCCCCACTGTCACGTTTTCTACCCTCATACATGTTGATGAGGGTGTCATTTTCTTTTTTTTTTTTTTTTTTTTTTTTTTTTTTTTTTTTTCAAACTAGGAATACCAACTTATAAATGTTAAAAAATCTCTTTATTTGTATCAAAGATTAAAATGTGATAGACAAACCAAGGGGAATTAGACAAACATACACATTTATATACATTCCTGGGGGTTCAGCATATATAATTTCTCTAATAATAACATAGAAGGTCATAGACTTTTACCCAACAAGATAACAACTAAGTCGTCCTTAGGGTATAGTTTTATAAGTATAGACGTTTGTACTCTAGTGTCTCGTACCCAATGTGGGAGAGGGACAACTTAAGCGTTGGAGGTTTAATCCATATGTATACTGGGAGCTCAGTAATCTAATGGAAGGTCTTCATTAACTGTTGTTTCAGAACTTTGTTCGAAATCCATATAGGGGTTTGAAATCTGTATTATTTCTCTCTTACAAGTTGTCCCTCTCCCACATTGGGTACGAGACACTAGAGTACAAACGTCTATACTTATAAAACTATACCCTAAGGACGACTTAGTTGTTATCTTGTTGGGTAAAAGTCTATGACCTTCTATGTTATTATTAGAGAAATTATATATGCTGAACCCCCAGGAATGTATATAAATGTGTATGTTTGTCTAATTCCCCTTGGTTTGTCTATCACATTTTAATCTTTGATACAAATAAAGAGATTTTTTAACATTTATAAGTTGGTATTCCTAGTTTGAAAAATATAATAATTGGTACCTCCTAAATATAACTAGTCAATCGACGGGTGTCATTTTCTTCCCTAGGAATCTGGAATCCATTCAGTTGGGCAGGAGTTGTTACTAAACCGCGCATGCAGGGGTGATTCAATGTGTAGAGCTAGTGTGTGGTCTGCGCAGCATCCTTCTTTGAGTTTCTGATATTGGGGCGAATTGCCAAGGTGTGAATCTGTTAGCGAATGTTATTATTGGAGTATTTGTGGGGAATATGTTGGTATGTATAAGTAGTGGGTACGGGTGTGGGTGACGCGTGTTCATATGGGTATTCAGGTGTGTACGGGAGTACACGGATATAAGAGTGCGTGTATTTGGGTATATGTATGTGTATATATATATATATATATATATATATATATATATATATGTGTATATGGGTACACGTTGGTGCCGCTCCGGTGTGTCTGAGTATAGTTTAGGAATTGAGTTGTTTAGGTGTTTCAAGGCTTGAAGTGAATGCGGGTTATGCTGAGCCATTACGGGTGGGTGATCTGTTCTGGGCGTTTGTTTTGCTAGCACTGATGATTGTGGCTTGCTGCTAGCGTGAACCTTATAATCCTTCTCTCGGAAAAGTGAATCATAAAGAATGTATTAAATAATAATAAAAAAAAAAAAAAAATGAAAGTGGAAGAACGAGAGGCATTTCTTTACAATAATGTTTTGTGCAATGGTGAGATTGCTAACTGTTGTTTCTTTTCAGATGGTGTCGGTCCTTAGTAAGAAGATCTTGTGCCATGGTGTATACGGTGTATTTCTATTTCTGGGCCGCTCGGTGGGTAGAAATTTCCGCCGGAGGAAGATCATTTGGTTTTTGGGCTCGAAGTTTCATGAGGAAGGAAGGAGATAAAATGGTGTTGAACGACACTCGAAGTAGTGTAATTGCTAGGCCCCTTTCCGGCCTGCTCGCCCTCATCATCCACATGGGTTATGGCATCCTCGACCTTGTTTTACCCTGTGGAGCTGTTGTAATATACAAGAGCTATTATGGTTAAATTCCACGTTTTTAATTTTGAATTGGAGTCAGTTATTCGCATGGTCGTTCCCAGCATAGTCCAGCCAGGCGTCTGGATGGATTTTTGTGCCAGTATATGATTGGCGTACCTTGATAGCCGCTTTCTAAATTTTCGTTAATTCAAGGGGATGTAATACTTATCATTGCCAACTGCATTGGTATACATCAGTATGGCATTTGCGGCTAGAATCTGACCCTAGTTTCTCGAAGCTGTCTAACGAAGTACATCTGCATGGTATTGGCACCGACATTTTCTTGTCCGTGCTCCGGGTTGGTTTTGAACAAGCCTTGTGCTCTCTCCTGGTGGGGGTCGCAGCTCAGGCGTTGCCTTCGCTCCTCCGTGGCGGTGGAGAGAGTGATTTGAGAGTTATCCTGCGCTGGACGGCCAGTGGCAGACGACTCCTGCACTCACGTGATCTGGCGGATTTGTGCCTTGCTTGAGCTGCGGCCTTTGATTTATCCAAAAAAGAAAAAAGTAATACACAATGAAAGTGTTTTACAACAAGTTATGAGTAAGGTGTTATGTTGATACCTCTCATTAAAGTATTGAAAAAGTAACTGTTGTTGGTGTGCTTTCTGTACGGCGTGGGGAGGGGAATTGATGATGGGTCTGGACAGTCTGATGATTTGCACTAATACTTCTGTCCTAGTCAAGCCACCCACACATCCGAATGATTATCTAACAAATCCCGAATTCACAACTTTTCAGCAAAATGTTAGGGTTCAAGGGGCCGAATGAACATTGTCCAGTTCAATCCGGACTTGATATTGGTGAACATGTTCGACCAAAGTTTGCTCATCTCTACTCCTAAAGAGTCTGTTTTTATAGTTGACCCTCACAGGCAAAATTGGTAGAGATCCACCACAGAGCAAAAATTTTAAATTGGATGGGCCACTTAACCCCAGCCAGCAAAGTCATTAAAAAGCAGAAGTGACTGCTGCCTGAATTAGGAGATAAGTAGAACAACCAAGCGGTCTTATTAGCGCTGCGGCAGGGGATAATTAGGGACAGGATAAGATCTTGTTTAGAATACAAATCATTTATTCAAACAATCTCTGCACACCACAATGCATTGAAATAGCGACATGCTATCTTCATCAGGCTGCTGCTGGGCTGTATATATTATTTGGATGCTGTGTTGGGCTGTATATATTATTTGGAGACTGTGCTGAGCTATATATATTATTTGGAGGCTGTGCTGGGCTGTATATATTATTTGGTCGCAGTGCCAGCCAAACAGCAACCTCCAAATGATATACACAGCCCAGCAGAACCTACAAATAATATATACAGCACAGCTTCACATTTTTATACAGTGAAGGGAATAATTATATGATCCCTTGCTAATTTGGTATCCCATTGACAAAGACATGAACAGTCTATAATTCAATCTATACCCTTGCTCTGGGACAACTCATAAAGTCCCATGGCTTCCAGTATCACCTGTACGCTGATGACACTCAGATCTACCTCTCTGGCCCAGACATCACCTCTCTCCTGTCCAGAATTCCAAAGTTTCTATAAGCCATATCGTCCTTCTCCTCTCGCTTCCTAAAACTCAATGTAGAGAAAAACGAACTCATCATCTTTCCTCCATCTCACACACCTTCCTTCCCAGACACTTTGCCCTGTACCTGAAGCCCGCTGCCTTGGAATAACCCTTGACTCTGTTCTTCAAACCACACATCCAAGCCCTTGCCACCTCCTGCTGCTTCTAACTCAAAAATATATCTAGAATCCGTCCCTTCCTCAATCCTCAATCAACTAAACTACTAGCGCATGTCCTCATCATCTCCCGTCTCGACTACTGCAACCTCCTCCTCTGTGGCCTTCCTGCTAACACTGTTGCATTTCTCCAATCTGTCCTTAATTCTGCTGCCTGACTAATCCACCTCTCTCCTCGATATTCCTCTACTTCTCCCCTCTGCAAATGCCTCCCCTGGCTTCCAATTCTAAATACTAACATTGACTTACAAAGCCATCCACAATCTGTCCCCCCATATATATCTGAACTACTCTGCTGATATCATGCATCTCGTAATCTTCGATCCTACCAAGACCTCCTTCTTTCCTCCATACTTGTACATTCCTCATCTAATCGCCTGCAAGACTTTGCCAGAGCATCCCCCCCATTCTCTGGAATTCTGCATCCCAAAACATCCGACTGTCCTCCACACTTGGAACCTTGAAGTGGAACATGAAAACCCATCTCTGCAGAACAGCCTACAACCTGCAATGACCACAATGCCACCAAACTACCACTGGACCTGGTGCCCCACCACCACTGGTCCTTGCGCTCCACCACCATCAGATCCGGAGCTCCACCAGCACCAGAGCAGACCCAACCTACTGTCTCTCTCCCCATTGCCCTGTAGAATGTAAACCTGCAAGGGCAGGATCCTCTATCTCCCCTCTGTATTGGTCTGTCACTGTTAGTTTGTTCATTGTATTTTTAACTTGTTTGTATATATCCCTTTCTCATATACAGCACCATGGAATCAATGGTGCTTTATAAATAAAAAATAAATAATAATAATTTTAAGGGTAGGTTAATTTTAACAGTGAGAGATAGAATATCAAAAATGAAATCTAGAAAATCAGTGTCTAAATGATATAATAATAGGACTTATATATTTAAATAGTGCTATTATTTCCAGGATGTTTGAACCCAGGACCCCAGTGCTGTAAAGCTGCAGGGCTAACCACTGAGATACCATGCTGAATGTGTATAAATATATATATATATATTATTTTCTTTTTGTACCCAAGACTCTGTCATCTCATGTGCTGCTATTTTTGTTTATATAATCTATTATATAAAAGCCGAAGGCCACTTCCGTGATGGTCTAAGGCCAGGGCTGGTGACGTCAGCCAGTGCAGAGTAGCCGGGCGCAGCCCGGCTACAGGCATCGGCGCAGGAACGTTCCGACCTCGGAAGTTCCGTGTGCCCTACAGCCTCTGCCCTCCAGCCACTAGCCCATTGCCCGTCACCTCGGGGGGCCACACAACCCCTGGGGGTACCCGTGCTCCCAAACGCCCGCCGCGCGCCTGGAGAGGAGGGAGGGCGGGACTTCCTGTCCTGCAGCTCTGTCCGCCCCTCCTCTCCTCCTACACCAGACGCGCAGCCCGCGGTGAGTCTGCAGACCCACACGGTCCTCTGCCCCCTCCAGCCTTTGCCCCCTCAGTCCCCTCCAGCCTGTGCCCCCTCTGTCCCCTCTGCCCCCTCTAGCCTGTGCCCCCTCTGTCCCCTCCTGCCCCCTCCAGCCTGTGCCCCCTCAGGCCCCTCTGCCCCTCCCAGCCTGTGCCCCCTCAGGCCCCTCTGCCCCCTCCAGCCTGTGCCCCCTCAGGCCCCTCTGCCCCCTCCAGCCTGTGCCCCCTCAGGCCCCTCTGCCACCTCCAGCCTGTGCCCCCTCAGGCCCCTCTGCCCCCTCCAGCCTGTGCCCCCTCAGGCCCCTCTGCCCCCTCCAGCCTGTGCCCCCTCAGGCCCCTCTGCCCCCTCCAGCCTGTGCCCCCTCAGGCCCCTCTGCCCCCTCCAGCCTGTGCCCCCTCAGGCCCCTCTGCCCCCTCCAGCCTGTGCCCCCTCTGTCCCCTCTGCCCCCTCCAGCCTGTGCCCCCTCTGTCCCCTCTGCCCCCTCCAGCCTGTGCCCCCTCTGTCCCCTCTGCCCCCTCCAGCCTGTGCCCCCTCTGTCCCCTTTGCCCCCTCCAGCCTGTGCCCCCTCTGTCCCCTCTGCCCCCTCCAGCCTGTGCCCCCTCTGTCCCCTCTGCCCCCTCCAGCCTGTGCCCCCTCAGTCCCCTCTGCCCCCTCCAGCCTGTGCCCCCTCAGTCCCCTCTGCCCCCTCCAGCCTGTGCCCCCTCAGTCCCCTCTGCCCCCTCCACACTGTGCCCCCTCAGTCCCCTCTGCCACCTCCAGCCTGTGCCCCCTCAGTCCCCTCTGCCACCTCCAGCCTGTGCCCCCTCAGTCCCCTCTGCCCCCTCCAGCCTGTGCCCCCTCAGTCCCCTCTGCCCCTCCAGCCTGTCCTCTGCCCGCACTCACTGCTCACCACTGAGCCACCGCACTCACTGCTCACCACTGAGCCACCGCACTCACTGCTCACCACTGAGCCACCGCACTCACTGCTCACCACTGAGCCACCGCACTCACTGCTCACCACTGAGCCACCGCACTCACTGCTCACCACTGAGCCACCGCACTCACTGCTCACCACTGAGCCACCGCACTCACTGCTCACCACTGAGCCACCGCACTCACTGCTCACCACTGAGCCACCGCACTCACTGCTCACCACTGAGCCACCCCACTCACTGCTCACCACTGAGCCACCCCACTCACTGCTCACCACTGAGCCACCCCACTCACTGCTCCCCACTGAGCCACCCCACTCACTGCTCCCCCACTGAGCCACGGCACTCACTGCTACCCACTGAGCCACGGCACTCACTGCTACCCACTGAGCCACGGCACTCACTGCTACCCACTGAGCCACGGCACTCACTGCTACCCACTGAGCCACCTGTATACACACAATTAATTTCACCGCACTCCCCTAATTATTAGTAAATAAACTATATATAGATTCTAGATTACCCGATTCTTTAGAATCGGGCCGCCATCTAGTACGTATATATGTGTATATATATATATGTGTGTATGTGTATGTATATACATGTATGTATATGTATACGTGTGTAATATATATACACATACACACACACACACACACACACACACACAGTTGTGGCCAAAAGTATTGCCACCCCTGCAATTCTGTCAGTTAATGCTCAGTTTCTTCCTGTAAATGACTGCAATCACAAATTCTTTGGTATTATTATCTTCATTTATTTGTCTTCAATGAATAAACGAGAACAGTTGTCCTAAAGCCAAATTGGATATAAATCCACACCAAACATAAAAAAAGGGGGTGGACAAACGTATTGGCACTGTTTGAAAAATCATGTGATGCTTTTCTAATTTGTGTAATTAACAGCACCTGTAACTTACTTGTGGCACCTAACAGGTGTTGGCAATAACTAAATCACACTTGCAGCCAGTTGACATGGATTAAAGTTGACTTAACCTCTGTTCTGTGTCCTTGTGTGTACCACATTGAGCATGGAGAAAAGAAAGAAGACCAAAAAACTGTCTGAGAACTTGAGAAACCAAATTGTGAGGAAGCATGAGCAATCTCAAGGCTACAAGTCCATCTCCAAAGACCTGAATGTTCCTGTGTCTACCGTGCGCAGTGTCATCAAGAAGTTTAAAGCCCATGGCACTGTGGCTAACCTCCCTAGATGTGGACGGAAAACAAAAATTGATGAGAGATTTCAACGCAAGATTGTGCGGATGGTGGATAAAGAACCTCGACTAACATACAAACAAGTTCAAGCTGCCTGCAGTCTGAGGGTACCACAGTGTCAACCAGTACTATCCGTCGGCGTCTGAATGAAAAGGGACTGTGTGGTAGGATACCCAGGAAGACCCCACTTCTTACCCCGAGACATGAGAAAAGCCAGGCTGGAGTTTGCCAAAACTTACCTGAGAAAGCCTAAAATGTTTTAGAAGAATGTTCTCTGGTCAGATGAGACAAAAGTAGAGCTTTTTGGGCAAAGGCATCAACATAGTTTACAGGAGAAAAAAAGAGGCATTCAAAGAAAAGAACACGGTCCCTACAGTCAAAGATGGTGGAGGTTCCCTGATGTTTTGGGGTTGCTTTGCTGCCTCTGGCACTAGACTGCTTGACCGTGTGCATGGCATTATGAAGTCTGAAGACTACCAACAAATTTTGCAGCATAATGTAGGGCCCAGTGTGAGAAAGCTGGGTCTCCCTCAGAGGTCATGGGTCTTCCAGCAGGACAATGACCCAAAACACTCTTCAAAAAGCACTAGAAAATTGTTTGAGAGAAAGCACTGGAGACTTCTAAGGTGGCCAGCAATGAGTCCAGACCTGAATCCCATAGAACACCTGTGGAGAAATCTAAAAATGGCAGTTTTGAGATGGCACCCTTCAAATATCAGGGACCTGGAGCAGTTTGCCAAAGAAGAATGGTCTAAAATTCCAGCAGAGCATTGTAAGAAACTCATTGATGGTTACCGGAAGCAGTTGATCGCAGTTATTTTGGCTAAAGGTTGTGCAACCAAGTATTAGGCTGATGGTGCCAATACTTTTGTCTGACCCATTTTTGGAGTTTTGTGTGAAATGATCAATGTTTTTTGCTTTTTGCTTCATTCTCTTTTTTGTGTTTTTTCATTTAAGACAAATTAAAACACTAGAACTACCAGAGGGGTCATCATAACTGATGGACTCTGCATGCTATGACCATGTAAAAGGAAAATGCGTTTAAACTGCTGTACTTGATCTTAACACTGTTCCTACTAAGTTAAAATAAATGTTCTTTAATTTGTTGGCAACAAAAGTTATTTTTACTCCAGAGTCAGTACTTTTGAATGGGGGTCAAAATGACCCCTAATGGTAGTTATAGGTATTATGAAACATACGGTAGTTCTAGTGTTAAATGAAGATAATAATATCAAAGAATTTGTGATTGCAATCATTTTCAGGAAGAAACTGAGTATTATCTGACAGAATTGCAGGGGTGTCAATACTTTTGGCCACAACTGTATATTATGCAAGACTGTATGCAATTTCACACTATTTCCTATTTTCTGTAATCATTGGATTATTGCAACCTAATCATTTAATCATTAGTTTTGTAATCATTCAGTTATTAGTTCTTATTTTCTGTAATTAATAATTTAATTATTATAATAATTATTAATAGCCTTCATTAAAGCTACGTCCAAGCCCATTAATTACTTGCCAAAACAATTGGTGTCAGAAGAGTTGGCAAAACAGGCAGGTGGAGGCAACTTTCCTCAACCCCTACCACAGCCTCCTCTTTATACACCAGTTTGAGTCTAGAAGCCATCACAAGGTTCCTTAACAAATACAGTACATTGACTACAGAACAGAAGGACTTTTGCAAGGATATGCTGGAGATCATTCAGAGGAAAATGTTTTACTCTTTGGCGACCAATTTTTTATGCAGCGGAGGGGGCCGCCATGGGGTCAAATGTGGCACCCCCCTACGCATATATTTTTATGGCCCATTTTGAAGAGCAGTATGTTTACAGTCACACAACTGTCAAATATCATCTCTTGGAGGCAATATATAAATTACATTTTTGTAATATGGAGGGACGACGAGGATGAGTTATTACAGGTTCACTCATATCTCAACAGATGTATTCTACAACTATCATTTACTCTACACCATGATTAATCCAGGATTAATTTTCTGGATGTATCAATTTTGGCAGATAAACAGGGACATCTAACAACTAATCTTTTTATCAAATCTACGGATCGCAACTGGCTCTTGGATTATTTTAGCTGCCACCCCAGGCATGTTTAAAAGTCACTCCCAGGTTCTCAAGAAGTACGAGTCAAACACATCGTATCAGACCCTACACTTCAAGTGGTCCACCAGAGGGAGATGAGAGACAAATTCATTGAGACGGGATGCCCCCCCTCTCTAACATCACCATCCATTATCAATACAACACGTAGATTGAGTACTGAGAGGATGGCTTTTGTTAACATGTTCCATCCTTATCAGACACTCATTCACAATACCATCAGGTGACATTGGCTTTTACTCGGACAAGTGCTTCCAACAACCTATCCTATTGGGTCACAAAAAACCTTACAACTCACGCGACAGACTAGTAAGAGCTGACATTGGGTGTCTTTAAACCTGACGTTCGACATATCAAGGGATTTTACAAATGTGAATTCTCCAGCACAATATCGCATAGCTGAGATACCAGGTCCTACTGGGAGGAGAAGAGGAGATAGGGTTGGCAAACTAAAAGAGCGCGAAACATTCTGGATCTATACACTGAAAACATTACAGCCTCACGGATTGAACCGTGAGTGTGAGGCTCATATATAATGCATTAACATTGAAAGATATTACTTATGCTTTTTCCATGCTTAACTCTATTTTCTCACTTTCCAATCCTGTTAGCTGGACGTCTCCCCCTTTTTTTTACTTGAATCAAAATGGATATATTTGCCAGTGCATAACAGTATCCATCCATCCCTACAAGTAAAGTACTTTGTCTAATGCTGATATTGTATATTTCATATTCTGCATTTATCTTTGTTTATTCTTATTTAGGACTCTAACCTTCTCTCTCACCTTTTTTTCCTTACACAGACCTATTAGAGTTAACTCTCATAATCCACATATTTCCAGGATTTCTGTGGCACAAGCACAAGAAAATCTCATTAGATCACGTATCCTTTGAGTCATGCTGCACTTTGGTTAAATCAATGTTTATTAGCATTCCAAATAAAGAAATAACACATGTTGCTACTATACGTGTGCAAAGCATGGATGCAGTAAGTTTTACATATATCAAAAATACATAAACCATGAATACTCAAACTCGTATTGTAAAATACACTCATCCTGGTGTATTTATAAAATGTCTAAGACAAAATAACATTTTTAACATGTTAAAGAGGAATAAAATAGAAGAGAAAGAAAAGAGAGAAAAGAAAATGGGGGGAGAAGTAGAGGTAGGGGAGGGGAGGGGAGGGGGCCGAGCGTGGCTTCTCCTCAAACCTAGGTCAAGGCCGAGGTCCTCTCGAGTTTTGTTGTTGGGGTTCATCTAGAGAGTAGTTAGTCATCATCCCATTGTTTTAACCAGTCTTTCAACTCCTGTGTTTCTCTGAACATGATCCAGGGAGCCCATAAGGCGCAGTGTCTATCAGCTGCAGCTGGACCTGGAAGAGACTGAGACGCCAGTTCCTCTAATCTACAAACATCATTAAGTTCTGTTACTAATTCAAGTCTAGAGGGTCGTCTGGTGCGTTTCCACCACCTAGGTATTAAGCGTCTTGCGGACGTTAGAAAGTATCTGAGCAAATCTTTTTTGAATTTCGCTATGGACATAGGTGATCTGTTCAGTAAGGCTAAGT
Source organism: Allobates femoralis (assembly GCA_033576535.1). Classification (NCBI taxonomy): domain Eukaryota; kingdom Metazoa; phylum Chordata; class Amphibia; order Anura; family Aromobatidae; genus Allobates; species Allobates femoralis. Next base: position 452,764,204 of record JARQOC010000004.1, read on the forward strand.
CTGCAGAGAATTGTACATCGTTAGACATAACCTTGTTATATAGTATGTTGACTTCCCTCCAGAAGGGGACTATTAAGGAGCACCCCCACCAAACGTGTATGTAGGTACCCTCATCACGCTCACACCGCCAACACCTGTCCGATGCCGTGGGAAATATCGCGTGGACGTCTGCCGGGCATCTGTACCACCTCGCCACCACCTTATAGTTTCTCTCCTGTGACATTGCTGTTGACGATGATTTGTATGTAAAAAGATGTATTTTCTCCCAGTCCAAAGTATTTAGCTTTAATCCCAGATCCCTTTCCCACTCCCCCCGAAACCTGATGGGCCCGGGCGCAGATCTGCCACGGTGATCCGCCAGAACACGGTACAGCGTGGATATGGCATGTGGAACGTGAGACTTACTCAAACATAGTTGTTCAAACCCTAGGAGGGGACGAGTGATGGCTTCTAGGGGTAGAGTTTTGATGTAGTTTTTGAATCTGGCGTATGTAAACCAAGCCCTCTAGGTGTGGGGCTTTCCGGATAGATTATATGTATGGGTTTGATTCCCTCCCGAGAAACAAAGTCTCTGAGTATCGGATATGATTGTCTAGTGATGTTTAGAAATGAGGTATCCCTGTGATCTATCTGAAAGGAGGGGTTTCCGTATATTGGGGTGAGAGGTCCGGGGTGGGATGTCAATTGCAAGGACTTGTTTCGGATCAAGAAGGAGCTATGAAGTTGGCTGGTTAAAAAGGAAGGGTCCCTAGCGCGTATGGTGCCAGGCATCCATATCATTGCCAGGGGAATGTCTTCCTGTCCTCCCACTTCTATTTCCACCCAACGTTTCCGCTCTCCTGAATCAAACAGGTCTAATATGCATCTATCGATTGCTGCGTAATGATAAAGAGTGAAGTCGGGGAGACTCAGACCCCCTTATTTATTTTCTTATGTAAGAGAGTTAATGATATTCGGGGTTGACCATGTGACCATATGTATTTTATCATCAAGGATTTCAATCTGGAGAAAAAGGCAGCTGGCAAGCGTATGGGCACCGTCTGATAAATGTATAATAAGCGAGGCAAAACGTCCATACGTATGGAGTGAATTCTCCCCAGCCAAGTCAGAGCCATCTTATTCCATTTAGTCATGTCCGACTCGATTCTTGATAGTAGGGTAGTATAATTTAGTTCATATAGTTGGTTGGGGTCGTTTGGTAACTTAATGCCTAAGTAGGTTATATAATCTCTACGCCATTCAAATGGGTAATCCCGCCTCAGCAATTCCATCAGTACCCCTGGAAGAGAAATATTCAGGAATTCTGATTTAGATGTATTAACCTTAAAATTGCTAAGGTGTCCAAATATGGATAATTCTTTTAAGGCATTTGGGATGCTGATCAGGGGTTAGTTAGGTATAATAATAGATCATCGGCGAAGAGGGCTAATTTATGGTCTTTGGTCCCCAGGGCCAGGCCCCTTATGGACGGATTCGCCCGAAGGGCACAGGCCAGGGCCTCCATACATAATATATATAGTAAAGGTGATAGGGGGCAGCCCTGGCGAGTTCCGTTTTTGATGGAGAATGCCTCCAATAAAGATCCATTGATCCTGAGCCTGGCCGAAGGGTGTGTATACAGTGCCCCAATACGATGAAGCATTACTGCATCAAGGCCCATATGTCGAAGGACTGCGAACATGAACCCCCAGTGCACCCTGTCGAACGCTTTCTCTGCGTCTAGTGACAGGATGCACATGGGGATCCCCCTCCTCCTGGCTGCGTCCACCACCGCCAAAGACCTGATAGTGTTGTCTCTTGCCTCTCTACCGGGGACGAAGCCCACCTGATCAGCATCTATTACACCGGGGAGGAGATGTTTCAACCTGTCCGCTATCAGTTTGGCGTAGAGCTTAATATCCAAATTGATTAGTGATATTGGTCTATAGTTCCCACATAATGATGTGTCTTTGCCTGGCTTGGGTAGAACCACCACGTGTGCCGTCAATGCCTGCTTGGGGAATGACCCTCCTCTCGAAACATTGCATACATTAAGAAGAGTTGGATTTAGGATATCTGAGAATTGTTTATAGAATAAGGCTGTGAAGCCATCTGGGCCCGGACTCTTGCCAATTTTCATCTGCTTAACCCCTTCTTCGATTTCCGATAAGGTAAAGTCTGTAGAGAGTTGTTCAACAGACTCCTTAGGGAAGTACGGCATTCCGCAATGTTTAAGATAATCTTCTACCTTTGTGTTAAAGTGTTCAGGGGTCATAGTATCGTAATGACCTTTCAGTTGGTAGAGAGATGTGTAGAATTGACGGAACCTTGATAATATGTCCGAGGTCCTATGGGCCAGGCTTCCTTTATTATTTTTAATGTGAGGTATAAAGGTCTGGGTGAGTCTGGGGTGTAGTGCTTTGGCTAGTAAGCTTCCACTCTTATTTCCCAACATATAGTATTTGGAACGTATTCTGTCTCGAAAGGCTCTTCCTTTTTGGTCTAGTATAGATAGTAATTTATGTCGTGCTGTTGACAGGTCAGAATACACTACTGGGTCATGTTGCTTTTTATGCTTTGCTTCTAGGGAGTTTATTTGGGACAGAAGAGATTCAATCTCCCGACTCCGAAGTTTTTTAAGACGAGTACCATGCGATATGAGTATGCCTCTTATGACACATTTCATAGCTTCCCATTTTAGAGGAAGAGATGTCTCGTCACCCTCATGATCGAGATTGAAGTTTCGGATGGCTGATACTATATCAGCATGGCATGTGGGATCTTTCAACAAGTTTTCGTTTAGGCGCCAGGTGTACTCGGGTTTTAAGTTTTCTGGGCTGATCTGCATGGAGAAAAGTATGGGGGCGTGATCTGACCAGACGATGTGACCTATCTGCGCCCAGACCCCTCTATCCAAAAGGGAGTGGGAGACATGAAATCTATCTATTCTGCTATATTGTGAATGTACAGGAGAGAAAAAAGTATAATCTTTGGTGTCTGGGTTCAGGACACGCCACACATCTATCAAGCGTAAGTCCTCCCAATGTTTGGTAAGGTGGTGGAGAGATGGCCCAGTTAAATGCGATTTACCCGACGAGACGTCCATCGATGGGTTGATGGGAAAGTTGAAATCGCCCCCTAGTATGATGGGTGTCGATCCAGCGAATTCCTCGAGTTTTCTGCGAGTCTGTGCCCCAAAACGTCCCTGTTTTCTGTTGGGATAATAAATGTTAGCCAACACAAATATATCCGTTTGCCAAGATACTTTCAAGAAAATGTAACGTCCTAAAGGGTCTATCATTTCCTTCATAATTCTCGGAACACATGTCCTATGGAAAGCGATAGATACCCCGCGTGATTTGGATTCTGGATTGGAGCTGTGGTACCACATTGGGTAGTCTCTTGTCTCGCATTTCGGTATTTTATCAGTGCGAAAATGCGTCTCCTGGATCATTACGGTTTGAATTTTTTGTTTGTTAAAGGAGTAGAGAATCTGGCGTCGCTTTTCAGGTACATTTAGTCCCTTTGCATTAAAGGAACAACAAGTAAAGTCAGCCATCATTCACAAGTATAGCACCCTGAGTATGATAATGGGATGTATCGCCCGGCATGGGAAGGAAGGGAAGAGGTTGGGAATTAGGTAAAGATAGGAAGAAAAAAAGAGCAGAGAAAGAAAACACGGGTATATTCTTAATGCAAAAATTAGTAATACATAACGTGTTGAGGTTTAGGCACTTGTAGTGCCTCATCTTGTGCAATGAAGGACAAACCATGGTGTCCTGCACGTAGAGGGGGTGGGTGGAAGTCCAAGGCTAGGATCCCCCGCTTCCTCGCCCCCTCGCCTTTTGTTGAACTTTGAAATACTGCAAACAAAATGCCTATATATATATAATACAATATAACTTGGACTGTGATGCCGTCACAATAGGTGGAGTGACATTTGCATTCTCTTATAATAACTATAGTATTACTCCACTGGAGGAGTTATGCTTCCCTTAATAAAGACCCATTGGGAATGAGGGAGGAGAGAGGGGGAGGTAAGAGAAGGGGGGGGAAGGAGGGGATGGGGTGTGGGGGAGATTCATAGGGCAGTTCTTTTAGGGAAAGAGGGGTCTACAATCTGGTGATAGGGGGATTCTACTTATAAGGTCAGCAATAAAGTTCCAGTTTTCTGGTAAGGGAAGAAATCGTGGTGACTTTCGATTTATGGCTTCCAAGTCATGTGGATGTGATATGTCCATTCTCTCCAATGGGGATGTTGCTCCTTATGTCCCGCGTTCTTCAGGTGTGAGGGCTTCTGGGTGGAGTATGGCGTCGCACCCCTTGCCATCTGGTGGGTGGAGGAGGCAAATGTGGGATTCTTGGCCAGTCAGGAAGGGCTACCTCCGGGATATCCAGGGCTTTACAGAAGGCCGCCAGGTCCCCAATTCGTCTGAAAGAGGCGGATTTTCCCCCCTTTGACGCAACCAGTTGAAAAGGAAAACCCCACCTGTACGTAATGTCCTTTTCTTTCAAAAGTGAGAGAAGAGGTTTGAGGCCGCGTCTTTGCAACAGGGTGCGGCGAGCAAGATCAGGCAGAAGAAATACCGGCACATCCTGGAATAACATCTCCCCCTGCTGTCTGGCCGCTTGCATTATGGATTCCTTGACTGAGTAAAAGTGTATCCTACAGATTACGTCACGCGGCCTGGCCTCTGGGGATGGTCTGGGGGCCAGAGCCCTATGGACTCTATCCATTTCAATGTGTGGGCCATCTGGGTCTCCCATAATCTGCTTGAACAATGTTTGGATAGTCTTAGGCAAGTCAACAGGGGAAACGGACTCTGGCAACCCCCTTATCCTGACATTATTGCGCCTGTTTCGATTTTCAGAGTCCTCTTGGTTATAGAGGAGATCTTCTATAAGGGATGAGTGTGCAGCCAAGAGGACCCTCTGTGCCTGCAGCTCGTCCAGTACTGATTCCTGGGAATGCTCTACTTCCTCCACTCTGGAGGTGAACTCCGCTCTCAGGGCCTGCACCTCTGATTTATATGAGGCTTCTAATCTGCAAGCAAACCTTTCCAGGTCGCGTTTTGTGGGTAAGTTTTTTAGGTAAGTACTTATCTCTTCCATCGATGCTCCCTCCATCACGGCTGGTGGTGAATCGTCCTCCTCCTGCAGGTCTCTCAGCTCCAGGAAGCGGTTGCTCCCGCGCTCCGCTCTCCCTGCATGGAGATGTTGTTGTGGAGCCTGCGCCATCTTGGAAGCGCTCGTCTCTGCTGGGGTTCCCGCTCCGGAGCGGAGATAGCGCACTATAGGGCCCTGAGAGCCGGTCTCCTCGCTGCCGGTGCTGCCTTGAGTCTTCCTGTTCTTCCCCATCTAGTTAGGAGAGTATTTTAGGCGATATTTGTGTGGCGAAGGGGCTCGGGATCACGGAGCTCGGGTAAGCTGCTTCCTATCCCGCCATGCGCAAGCCACGCCCCCGTCCATGCTGCACTTTGAGCACTCTTATAACTTTATAGAATCTGTATCACATCCAGTACATTGTCGAGATTCAGCACATGCTCTGAAAGGAAATTGCCTAATAATTAAGCATACCTCATATAGGGTGTTGATGTCATTAGACCCCACCCCTCCTCATTACAGAGATGCACATCAGCTGATTTACTTAATTTGTAGTTATATACAGCTTGGAGGAAGACAACATGTATAAAAAGTATCATGTGATCAAAATATTCATTTGCTTAATAATTCTGCACACAGTGTACATAAATGTGGTGGGCTGAGGTCATATATATCACTTTGGAAGGCTGGGGGAATATACTGCACTGGGAAGGGTGAGGGTCATATACATGACTGGGAAGCACGGGGCAAATATATGACTTGGCATGGCTGGGGGCATATATAAATAACTGGGGAGGGTTGGAGCATATACAACATTGAGGAGGATTGGTGGTATATATATCACTGGGGAGGGCTGGGGGCATATACATCACTGGGGAAAGCTGAGGGCATATACAGCACTGGGAAGAGCTGAGGCTATATGCAGCACTAGAGAGGGCGGGGGGCATATAAACCACTGAAGAGTGCTAGGGGCACTTGCAGCACTGGTTGCTGCTACTCTCTACATCTGAGGGATGAGGAGTGCATCATGCGCCATCTCCACCCATAAATTACATCCGCAAACTGCTCATACTGGTACTGACCAGTGTGAGGATGTAATTTTTCAATGCATATGAACGCAGCATCCAGCAGTGAACACTTGAGTTGCACATACTCACAGTACAACTTGGGATTTAAAGGACCAGCAGCTAGCAAAATTGCCAGCCCAAACACTGCTGTCCCTGCAGCCCAAGAACTACTGGCTGCAGGAAAAGATGTACTCCACCTTTTGCCATGAACTAACTTTCCATTACCATTATTTAGAGCACCCCCCTATGCAGACCGTGTTTTTTTGCAATGATATATTTATAGCTTATAAAAAAAACACAATATCCAATATTTTACACACTTTATAGAAAACCATCAATAACTAACTCAAATGAGGACTTAAATTGTTAGCTGAAAACAAACTTTTTACATTAAAATCTTAAATTCTGAAAAACAAAGTAAAATATGGCAGGAAGGAAGGGTAATTATATTGAAGTCTTTATTTGTGAGAACGGTGTGTTCTCTTCACATATCATGTTTTGGCAAAGGTAAAATGTAACTATACCAAATATGCTTCAAAATTCTGACAATGGTTGGCATGAACTATATTAAACAAAAAAATTTGTAATTTGTATTTTTTCATGAAACATGTGTTTTCTTTAAATTATTTTTGTAATTTTTGTATGTCGAAATAAACAAAATTTGTCAATTGCCTGAGTGCAAATTATTTTACTAGTGAAACATCCTAGATTCTAAAACTCGAATATTAATTCAGTGTTTTAAAAACTTTTGATTTTTTTTTTAAATCAAAGCCCTTTTTCAGATAACCATGATTTTTCATATATGCAAATTGCCCAAATTTCATCTGTGCTTTACAGCCATTTTTTATCCCTGTTTCGTCAGTTTCTACTATCAATGATCTTCATGTATGAAAAAAATATATTGCAAATCTTTTCCTAGTACAAGGTTAATCATGTACAGCATATGTATTGTACACAGATTGTACAGCATTTGTCCTGTACCTAATTTTTACAAACCCATAAAATTCTATGGGTAACTTTGATCTTTATTACAACCAAAAATGCATATCTCTTTGATATTTTTATGGACACATATTCTGCAAAACCACAGGTATGTGACTAGCACCAAAAACTTTTTTGGATACATGTTTTATCCATGAATAATACAGATAGAGCAGGAGATTCATGGATGTCTGAATCAGGCCTAATATCCATAAACAATATAAGTAATGATAATAGAAAAAAAACAATTGGGCACATGTCATTTTTAAGACTTTAAAGGGGTTGTCCACTACTAGGACGACCCTTCTGATTCCACATGTCCCACTGAGTTAAAATAAGAGAGCCTGTACTCACTTCCCATTCTGGTGCCTTTCCAGCAGGGTTGACAATCGCAGTAGCGGGACTCACGTGAGATTGTGACATCTAATCATGCCTAGCCTCTGTTTTTCTGCCTTCGGACCAAATGAGTTAATCAACAGGAAAAGATGCTGCGGCTGTAACTCAGTTCCTGCTGAGTGCTGGAACAGTGCCACCACGGGAGGTGAGTACAGACTCTTTTATTTTACCTGAAATATGTGGAATCAAAAGGGGTTGTCCTAGTAGTTGACATCCCCTTTAAAAATTGTCTGTTTGAGTCCTAGGACTGTCTCATATACCATATTCCTCAGTTTTCCCAACCTTGGACCTAATTTCTGTCAGCAACAGCTCATATATTTTAATGTTTTATCTCCTAATTCACCTTTTCCTCTTAAAAATAAATTCTTATACTTCCATGCTTGGATTGACCAATTGTGCATGTTTATAGTGGTAGGTAGGGAAGACTAGTGCACTGCTAGACAATTTAAAAAGTTCTTATCTTAAGGGAACAAACTACCAGTCATGTTGAATTTTTATCTCTATGGCAGATAACAGAAAACCTTAGGTTGTCTCTATATTCATTTACTTCATTTAACATACATTACAATTTTTCCAGTTCAAGAAGAGTTGCTTTCTTATGGGTACCACAATAATCAAAAAGAAAAGGTCCTAGAAGTTTTAACCTTAGAAATGCAGTTGCCTTAATTAAGTTAACCCATTGATATTATGGTCTATTTGGTTGACAGTTTTCAGTTCTTTGATAAGAAATTCAGAAATGCTACTATTATAAATACATATTTCAAACAAAGGGAACTACTGGGCACTATAGGGTATATACCAGGGTAAATCCATATGTATATGGGTGACCATTCAGTGCAGCCTCCTGTGATGTTGCATGCTATGTAGCCAGATGACTAAATAATATGAATGACTGGCATCAACCTCTAAGTGTAGGTGCAAGCAGAAAAAATACATTAATTATAAGGGAGTTATCTGCTGCGACACTAAACACTACGTACTGTGTACTATGAACACTTTAATGAGTGCCACCAGTAGCTAAACTGCACAGCTAATACAGACACAATGTGAATAGGGGTATAGCAATCACTGCTCTAGATTCAATGTAAAATGGAAGACTTAGCTTCAACAGTAGCTACTGTGCAGTGCCCGGAAACCAGCGACAAGGTATTTTTTCTGCTTGCACCTACACTTAGAGGTTGATGCCAGTCATTCATATTATTTAGTTACTATTGTATTTCTTATGACTGAGCTCCCTCCCTATCCCCCTTCCCCCGCCCTGTGACCAGCTGAGGTCTCCATTTTGTCTGAGTCCAACACATACTTTTCTTGTTTTTAATCAGAATAGAGGCATAAAAACCCAGTATCTCACATATCACCATTAGTCATAGCGTTAGGACCCGGAAAAACGGAAGCACCTTGTCGCTGGTTTCCGGGCAAATACAGTTGCTACAACTGAGTGTGAACACACTCCACCGCCGTGCCACCACCCCACATAGAGCGACCGCTCTGACCCTGGCTAATCTAAAGGCATTAGTGACCATTACCCTGTACAGGACAGCCCTCAGTTCAGAACTACTAAGGGCATACCCGCTGTTCCTATACTGATCATAAGGACTACATCCTTCTTGAACCACAACATAGCTCAAGGTGACTTATGTGATCAAGGTCTTGAATGACCGAAACGTCATTCTGTCGCAATCACTATAAGAGCACTTGTTTCAATAAATTTCACCAACAAGCAAAAACACTCCTTAAGTGCATGTGTGCAGTGATTCTAATAGACATTTATGTGGGACTTACGAGCCTCCTTCACTAGCACCATACCCCCACACCTATCGTGTGCTAGCCATTGAATCTCATATCTAAATTTAAAGTGTAACTAATCTTTTTTTCCATTTAATTATCATTCAGCTTTTGTAAAGTTATGCATCTCTCTAGTATATTCATCTAGCTTATTAATACAAAATTAGGAAAACTAGACTTATCCATTGCTAAATATGCTAAAACCTGAGCCAAGAATCCTCCAAAAAGCTAACTGTTACCTGATAAATAGAGATGAGATGTTCGATTAGAAATGTTCGCCAATTTCAAATTCGACCTGTTTTGGGCTGTGTTCAGGTCATTCTACGAATGCGAACAATTTGCTACAAATCCGGTAATTCGAGGTTATGTTCGATAACGGTTCGTTGACCAAAAGAGTTACTGACTTTTCACAGTAATGCTTTTGTTCAACGTTATTATGAGTTTCAGTGTCTAGTAATAGTGGAGAGGGGGGGGGGGGGGGGGGGGTTAGGGACAGGTCTGTAGTCAAATAATGCAGACCTCCATTTTTTTTTCCTTCCTGAACTCACTGCAGGCCGGCGCCGGCGGCATCTTGTCTGAGCTGACACAGCCGCATGTCTGGCAGGCTGACTTCCAGGACCGCGGGCAGCGTGGAGAAGAAGATCTTTGAGTAGGGGACATGGCTGCACAGCAGGTGAGTGGTCTGTGTTCTCTGTATAGATGTGTGTCCCTGCACAGGGCTGGTGATGGTGCATTGCACTGGGCTGGTGATGAATGATACCCTAGCCTGGTACTGGTGCCCTGGGCTGGTACTGGAGCCCTGGCTGGTACTGGTGCATTGGACTGGTATTGGTGCACTGGGCTGGTACTGGTGAACTGACCAGGTGCACTGGGCTAGTACTGCTACACTGGGCTGGTACTGAAGCCCTGGGCTGGAGCTGGTGCACTGGGTTGGTACTGGTCCACTGGGCTGGTACTGGTGCACTGGCCTGGTACTGATGCCCTGGGCTGGTGGTGGTGCACTGGGCTGGTACTGGTGCACTAGACTGGTACTGGTTCACTGAGCTGGTGCACTGGGCTGGTACAGGTGCACTGGACTGGTACTGGTGCCTTGGTCTGGTACTGGTGTACTGGGCTGCTACTGGTGCACTGGGCTGGTACGAGTGCTCTGGCCTGATACTAGTGCACTGGGCTAGTGATGGTGCACTGGGCTGGTACTGGTGCTGTGGGCTGGTACTGGTGCATTTGGCAGGTACAGTGGGCTAGTACTGGTGCACTGGGTTGCTGTAGTGGGCTGGTACTGGTGCAGTGACCTGGTACTGATGCCCTGGGCTGGTGATGGTGCACTGGGCTGGTACTGGTGCACTGAAGTGATACTGGTGCACTGAGTTGGTACACTGGGCTGGTAATGGTGCACTGGCCTTGTACTGATACCCTGGGCTGGTGATGTTGCACTGGGCTGGTACTGGTGCACTGGACTGGCACTGGTGCACTGGGCTGTTACTGGTACACTGGGCTGTTACTGGTGCACTGGGCTGGTACTGGTGCACTGGGCTGGTACTGGTGCACTGGGCTGGTACTGGTGCCCTGGCCTGGTACTGATGCCCTGGGCTGGTGATGGTGCACTAGGCTGGTACACTGGGCTGGTACTGATGCA
>JARQOC010000004.1:452775250-452922940 GCA_033576535.1 Allobates femoralis
AGATACATAGATGATGTATTCCTTCTATGGACAGGGACCATACAGGAGTTGAACTTGTTCCTAGGTTTTATAAATACTGTGGATAAGACAATAAAGTTCACATTGGTACATTCAGCTGAACACATACAATTTTAGGTGTATTGGTAAAACTTTAAGGTAATAGGATTAGTACCACACTATACACTGACAGATCGCAATCAAATTTTATGATATGAGAGTCACCACCCAGAAAAATGAAAAAAGCAATACCATTCAACCAAATGTTAAGAGTTAAAAGAATTGTAAGTGACAATAGGAATTTGGAAGAGGTACTATACAAACAAGTAGATAAATTTAGAAGATGAGGCTATCCAAAAGCTTTGTTACAACACGAAAAGGGGAGAATCATGAATGAGAGTCAGGAAAGACAAAAAGATGAGAACAAGAAAGATGATACACAAAAAAGAATACCACTAATAACAACATTTGGTGAAGAGAGTGGAGAGATGTTTAAAGTCAGTCATAAAAGACACTGGCCAATGCCAAATAATTTTCTTCCCCAGAGTGAAAAATTCAGAAATCCACCGTTGACAGCATACAGAAGAGAACAAAATATTAAAGATGCTGTAGTACATTAAGATATAGGAAACATGAGTAAAAGTAAATAACAGACACTTATGGGGAGCGCTAGAAAAGGCAATTTTCCTTCTCTAGCATGTGTAAACTGTAGCTATAGGGTTAAGGGGAACAGGTTTAAACATCATAGTACAGGAAAAGAGTTTGAAATCAGACTTTTTTTTACATATACAGTACAGACCAAACGTTTGGACACACCTTCTCATTCAAAGAGTTTACTGTATTTTCATGACTATGAGAATTGTAGATTCACACTGAAGGCATCAAAACTATGAATTAACACATGTGGAATTATATACTTAACAAAAAAGTGTGAAACAACTGAAAATATTTCTTATATTCTAGGTTCTTCAAAGTAGCCATCTTTTGCTTTGATTAGTGCTTTGCACACTCTTGGCATTCTCTTGATGAGCTTCAAGAGGTAGTCACCAGAAATGGTCTTCCAACAGTCTTAAAGGAGTTCCCAGAGATGCTTAGCACTTGTTTGCCCTTTTGCCTTCACTTTGCGGTCCAGCTCACCACAAACCATCTCGATTGGGTTCAGGTCTGGTGACTGTGGAGGCCAGGTCATCTGGCATAGCACCCCATCACTCTCCTTCTTGGTCAAATAGCCCTTACACAGCCTGAAGGTGTGTTTGGGGTTATTGTCCTGTTCAAAAATAAATGATGGTCCAACTTAGCGCAAACCGGATGGAATAGCATGCTGCTGCAAGATGCTGTGGTAGCCATGCTGGTTCAGTATGCCTTCAATTTTGAATAAATCCCCAACAGTGTCACCAGCAAAGCACCCCCATCACCATCACACCTCCTCCTCCACGCTTCACGGTGGGAGCTAGGAATGTAGAGTCCATCCGTTCACCTTTTCTGCTTCACACAAAGACATGGTGGTTGGAACCAAAGATCTCAAATTTGGGCTCATCAGACCAAAGCACAGATTTCCACTGGTCTAATATCCATTCCTTGTGTTCTTTAGCCCAAACAAGTCTCTTCTGCTTGTTGCCTGTCCTTAGCAGTTGTTTCCTAACAGCTCTTTTACCATGAACGCCTGCTGCACAAAGTCTCCTCTTAATAGTTGTTGTAGAGATGTGTCTGCTGCTTGAACTCTGTGTGGCATTGACCTGGTTTCTAATCTGAGCTGCTGTTAACCTGCAATTTCTGAGGCTGGTGACTCGGATGAACTTATCCTCCACAGCAGAGGTGACTCTTGGTCTTCCTCTCCTGGGGCGGTCCTCATGTGAGCCAATTTCTTTCTAGCGCTTGATGGTTTTTGCAACTGGCGACACTTTCAAAGTTTTCACAATTTTCCAGACTGACTGACATTAATTTCTTAAAGTAATGATGGCCACTCGTTTTTCTTTACTTAGCTGCCTTTTTCTTGCCATAATACAAAATCTAACAGTCTATTCAGTAGGACTATCAGCTGTGTATCCACGAGACTTCTGCACAACACAACTGATGGTCCCAAACCCATTTATAAGGCAAGAAATCCCACTTATTAAACCTAAAACTGAAAAAAGGGAGAGAAAAGCACAATAGGGTCTTATAATTGATAGAAAGGTGGACTGAATTTAATTAGTCACTCACCTGGGGGGGTTGTGTAGCACACAACCAGCGTCAAAGCAAATGGTAGTAGCTGCTGCAAGGATCCACACCACAACGATCAACGTAGTCAGGAAAGCAAAAGGGTGTATGATGTATACGGACCTGCGCTGGAATGTCATTGCAGCGCAGGTCCGTATATACCGTCCACCCTTTTGTTTTCCTGACTACACTTATTAAACCAGACAGGGCACACCTGTGAAGTGAAAACCATTTCCGGTGGCTACCTCTTGAAGCTCATCAAGAGAATGCCAAGAGTGTGCAAAGCAGTAATCAAAGCAAAAGGTGGCTACTTTGAAGAACCTAGAATATAATAATACTTATTAATTTATGCAGCACTATTTATTCCATAGCACTTTACTTACATCATTAATGCTGTCCCTTTTGGGGCTCACAATCTAAATACCCTATCAGTATGTCTTTGCAACATGGGAGGAAACCAGAGTGCTTGGAGGAAACCCACGCAAACACAGGGAGAACATACAAACTCCTTGCAGATGTTGTGCTTGGTTGGAATTGAACCCAGGACCTTAGAGCTGCAAGGGCTGCAGTGCTAACCACTTGAGCCACCATGCCGCCCATGAGACATGTTTTCAGTTGTTTCACACTTTTTTGTTAAGTAATAAGTATATAATTCCACATGTGTTAATTCATAGTTTTGGTGCGTTCAGTGTGGATCTACAAGTTTCATAGTCATGAAAATAATGAAAACTCTTTGAATGAGCAGGTGTGTCCAAACGTTTGGTCAGTACTGTATTGTGTGTGTGTGTGTATGTGGCATAAGCCCTGCCCACTCCATATAGCCATGCTCAGTCCACATGGCAACTCTCACTCCACATAGCTCTGCCCCTCCATTTAGCCACACCCCTTTATTGTAATGTCATAATAGAATGTTGAATGTCAGCTTTTTAAATTCCATGTCACTGCCTGATCATTAGATCATAGTTGTCCTACAGACACTAATGCCCCATATGAAAATGAATGTGACTGTATGATGACTGGATGATTGTCGTCACACACTAAGGGGAAAGCTGAGCCAGACTTACAGAAATGGAAGAAAGGGAGGCAAGACTTACAGAAATGAGAACATGAGCTGCTTCTTCAAGGGACACTGAAACATCTGAGCAGAGACAATCAAGACTTGCCTAAATGGAAGAAAGGGAGGCAATATTTGCAGACATGAGAAAAATAGCTGCTTCCTCGAATGGCTACACCCTCACGACTATATGGAGGGGTGGAGCTATGAAGGAGCAGGGCTATATGTAGGGGTGATGCTGGACAACGAGGAGGGGTGTGGCTATGAAGGGTCAAGCTACTGGAAGGCAAAAAGAAAAAAAGAAAAAGGGGGCGCAATAGTGCAATATCGCCTGTGAGATAGATTTCCTTAATTGTGGACCTGTGCCTACTAACCTTATAGTGATGTGTGGTCCATGCACAACACTGGTGAGAAATGAGAACGGTTTTAGGGGTCCTCCCCTTTATAGTGGCTCACACCGTTATCCTCTCCTTATGGAGGGGCTGGGAGTCTCCTACCCCGCGACCTCCAGAGCTCCAGTGTTTGGCGGTTTCCTAGGTGACCGAAGATCCTGCACTTTGCGACCGAGCTGCTCCTGCCGTGCACTCTTGAAGATAGTAGAATGAATTAATATACAGCACGGTCTCTCGTGGGCGCTCAAATCACAGCGCGGACTCCGGTCCAGTTGAAAATCCTTTATTGGCAAAACCTCCTTCCCTACAACATATTTCAACGGTCACACACCGTCTTCCTCAGGTGGAAAAGCTACTGGAAGGGGGCAGGGCTATGATACATACATACATTACCATATATTGGTGATATTACTATATATGAGCAATACGACCATATATGGGCATTATGTCCGGGCAACGCTGGGCTCTACCGCTAATGTATATATATATATATATATATATATATATATATATATATATATATATATACCGTATTTTTCGCTTTTTAAGACGCACTTTTGTTCCCCCAAAACTGGGGGGAGAACGGGGGTGCGTCTTAAAAAGAGAATATAAAAAAAAATGTAAAAAAAAAAATATTACCTAGGGGGATGTGGGATGGGATGGATCGGAGGTGCCTGATGTGGTTGTTGGAGGAGGTTGGGGGCCAAGGCACAAGCTGTGGGGGTGTTGCGCCGGTCTCCGGTGGGCGCCGCCATTATTATTTACCAGCATGCATTGCCGGTCTTGCAATGCATGCTCTTGTGTCTGTAAATGGCCGCGGATGGGGTCTGCGCATGCGCCGCGGCCATTTCTATGTACTCCAGTACTGTTTTCCAGTCTTCAATAAAATGGCCGCGGCGCATGCGCAGACTGCGATTCGCAGACATTTCTGCACACTAGAGCGTGCATTGCCAGACCGGCAATGCATGCTGGTAAATAATAATGGCGGCGCCCACCGGAGACCGGCGCAACACCCCCACAGCTTGTGCCTTGGCTCCCAACCACCGTGGTACCCCCGCCAGCCTCTTCCTTAGCCCCAACATCTGTGGCACCCGCGCAGCTCCTGCTTAGGACCCAACCTCCATGGCCCCAGAGCACCACCGGTAAGAGTTGGGGGGCTATGTAGCAGGATGCATGTCCCCCATTTTGGGACATTTATGAGGAGGGGGAACAGAAACAAGGATTGGGGCATGGATACCAGGAGGGGACCATATATTAGGAGGGGGGACATATATCAGGAGGTGGACACATACCAGGATTGGGGCATGGATACCAGGAGGGGACCATATATTAGAAGGGGGGGCATATATCAGGAGGTGGACACATACCAGGATGGGGGCATGGATACCAGGTGGGGGACCATATATTAGAAGGGGGGGCATATATCAGGAGGTGGACACATACCAGGATGGGGCATGGATACCAGGTGGGGGACCATATATTAGGAGGGGGCACATATACCAGAATGGAGACAAATATACCAGAATAGGGTACATATAAAGTGATTGTAAGATGGACACTGGCATTATAAGATGGACCCCGTTTAACATTAAAAATAATTTTTTTTCTCTTTTCCTTCACCAAATTTGGGGGTGCGTCTTATAATCAGGTGCGTCTTATAAAGCGAAAAATACGGTATATATATATATATATATATATATATATAAGAAAGCAAAATCTGCTGGGCACTCGTGAGTCTGTGGGATATTCGCGTCACATGTGGCCAGTCCTAGTGCAGCTCCCATATGTGGTGCATACTAAATAAAGTTCAAATCCATCATTCAAGCAAAGAAAAATAGCGGCACTCACCGGGTTGGATCTTCATATCTTTAATGTTATCTAATAGCAGTTACATGGATGTACCACTGGGGGAGGGGGAGATGTGAGGAGGCGGCGGACACCCGGTGAGTGCCGCTATTTTTCTTTGCTTGAATGATATATATATCTAATATATAAAGCTGAATGTGTGTATGTATGTATGCATGTATGTATGTATTAATAACAAATTCAGTGAAGGGCGTACTGGACCTCATAAGTAAAGGGTGCTACGTAAAGTCTAATTGAAAACAACGAAAAACCGTATAATGCACCTAAATAACAGGTATAGGAAATTGTTTGGTTGCAGGTAAAAATCATCAGTTTATTACATTAAAAAACAAGCAGACAATAACCAGAACCAGTAAGTACATAAAAGGAGGGTGCAGACAAGTTAAGAGACAGAAAACACTCTATGCCTCAAAGTTCAACATACCACCAGGGATAAAATCAGCAGCCGAAGTACAATGTACAGCACAGGTAACACGGGTTTCACAATTACAATCCATACAAACAAGTCAATAAATCATAATATCGTCACATTATAAAAGAGTGTAATGAGTACCCAAATAAATCTTACATAGTGCTGCAGCTAAAGTGCATCTATGCCCTAGGACGGTGGATGGAGAGGCACAGAGTGTCAGATCCCCGACACATGTGTTTCCCTGTTTTCATCAGGGGGCCGTGGTCACGGTATGTTGAACTTTGAGGCATAGAGTGTTTTCTGTCTCTTAACTTGTCTGCACCCTCCTTTTATGTACTTACTGGTTCTGGTTATTGTCTGCTTGTTTTTTAATGTAATAAACTGATGATTTTTACCTGCAACCAAACAATTTCCTATACCTGTTATTTAGGTGCATTATACGGTTTTTCGTTGTTTTCAATGTATGTATGTATGTATATCCGGAATTGGCATCTACATCGTCGCAACTACAGCCACAAAATTTTGCACAGTCACACGTCTGGACCCAGAGAGCGTCATAGGCTATGTTGTGAGGTGAAATTTTAACCCTGCGTGTTCCAGTTCACCAAACAATTTTGCCCCTATCTACATAATGGGGAAAAAGTGAAAGGAAATGTTTTGGAGGCAAATTGACACCTGCCAGATGTGAAAAAGGGGGACTTAAAGAATTAGAGCGATGGCGCCAAAGAGTATATACCGTACAGTTGCTAAGGTGGAGCCCCGATATAGGATACTCACCACACACGGGGATATGAACACACACACAAAATACACCTCACACTACCACGTGTTTGAACATATATACCACCCTCAGCACACATTTCACCACACATACACTAACCTCACTACATAATCACCTTAAAACACATACAAGTCTGGTATTATCCTTCAAAAATAAAAATCTGATTAATAAGCAGCAAAACTACAAGAGAAACAAATGTACCATATAGGAAATACGGCATCTGTCAGTTACATGACCTGTCTATTATGTGTATGTGTGAGCTAATATATACTGTCAGGGGGGAGGGTTTCCTGTTGTTTGGGGATTTATCAGGCTGCCAATAGCAAACAATCACAGCTCAGCTTCTATTTTGCTACTGTTAATTAATCTGAGCTCTGATTGGTTAATATAGGCAACAAAGGACATTCTCAGTATAACAAAGCTTGGCATCTACACCGTCGCAACTACAGCCACAAAATATTGCACAGTCACACGTCTGGACCCCGAGAGTGTCATAGGCTATGTTGTGAGGCGAAATTTTAACCCTGCACGTTCCAGTTCACCGAACAATTTTGGCCCTATCTATATAATGGGGAAAAAGTAAAAGGAAATAGGTGGGAGGAAAATCGACAGCTGCCAGCTACAGCCACAAAATTTTACACAGTCACATGTCTGGACCCCGGGAGCGTCATAGGCTATGTTGTGAGGTGAAATTTTAACCCCGCGCGTTCCAATTCACCAAACAATTTTGGCCATATCTACATAATGGAGAGAAAGTGACAGTTACCCGTTGACAGTTGTAAATAAGAGTGGCTTAATGACCCCACCAAAGACTAACAGCATATACCAGCATATAGTCACTAAGGTGGGGCCCTGACATGAAATATTCACCACGCACAGGAACATGTATACACACCACATGCACACAAAGAGTAACAGCTAAGGTGGAGCCCCAATATTGGATACTCACCACGTACCCGAACACAAACACACACACCACAAAGAGACACACACAACACAGAGACACACACCACACAGACACCCCCCCACAGGGACACACACACATACACACCCTATAAGGACACATGCACTCACCCCACAGGGACACACACACCACAGGGACATACACATATACACATCCCACAGGGACACAGAGACACACCACACACCCCACAGGAACACACAGACCCCATAGGGATGGAAACACACCACAGAGACACCCCTCCCCCCACAAGGACACACACGACAGGGACACCCCTCCCCCCCAAAAGGACACACACCACAGGGACCCCCCCACAGGGACACATGCACACCACTGGGACAAACACACACCCCAGGGACACACACCCCCCAGGGACACACACCACACAGACAGACACAGATGTGCACAAATCGCCCCACATAACTCGCCTCATACGTCTGGTATGTTTAATTTCCACAAATAAACATCTGATTAAAAACAGCCAATGTGCAACACATGTGCCATATAGGGATTAAGGCAGATGTCAGTCACATGAGCTGTCTATTATGTATATGTGTGAGGTAACATATACTGCCCGCCGGGGAGAGGGTTTACTATTGGCTGGAGATTTATCAGGCTGCCTATAGCAACCAATCACAGCTCAGCTTCTATTTTCCTACAGGTCATTAATATGACTTATTCAAATTCTATTTTGTTATAGCTAACAGCAGTTATTTATTAACCCGGGCGTAGCCGGGTACTACAGCTAGTATATATATATTTACTGTGTATATACTATGTATATTCATATATGTCTGTTTGAGACTTATAATCTGCATTAAAGTTTTTTGTACTTCACTTCTTGTGTGCTGGACTGTTTCTGCAAACAGGTACTTTGATACTGCCCTACATAGACTAGTGACCAAGCCGTAGGCCTCTGGCTTGATGGTCTGAGGTGCGTAAATGCAAGACACTACACACACCCCTGTACAACAGGGCTATCAAAGTGCCATCTTCAAAGACCACAAACAGTGTAAGTTTTTAGGATTTCCTTAGTATCGCACAAGCTGCTGGAATCATGACCCGTTCAGGTGATGAAATTAGCACCTTTGCAATGCTAAGGAAATCCTGAAAACTTTCACTGTGTTCAGACCTTGAGGACTGTAGTGGGCCAACCTTGCCCTAGAAGTCTCTGTGGAAGTAGCCAGGTGGCAAGAGGAATCCTCGAGACCTTTCACCACAACTGCAGCCCTCTCTCGACCCTCTTAAATTCTGCGACGGCAGTGCATTGTTTGATGTTTTTTTCACACACATTTTATGAATCTATATCAAAATATGCATGTCTATCCTGAGGCCAGCAAAGTCTACACAGGTCAGAAGTGCTGTGACCACATTCATTTTTATCCTAATACATGTGGCTCACACATTGGCACGGCACTTATGATTAAGACATTGCTGGCTTCAGGATAGTCATGAAGATTTTGATGCAGATTTTAAAAAAATCTGTTTTTAAAGAAGCCTCCAAGAACGTACCTTGAGCACGGGGCCTTACAACAGTATGGCTGGGTCACGTTCCCTAAAAATATCCCCCATATGCTGTGTGAGCAGGCATGTGTGAGTGTGACAAGTGGTATCACCTTACTCAAGGGGTAACACAGGGGCTATCCCACAAGTTTGAAGTGCGCTGCACTACCTAACATCATCGCTCCCCACATGTGCTGTTTCATGATACCGCCAAAATATTACAGCTCTTACGAGACAGCTAGAGTTATGACACTGAGGCTATCTCAGGACACACAGCAGGATTTCCTGCTGCGTCATACCCACTGTGTAGCCTGAGACAATCTCATGGAAATGATGAGGTTGTCCGAAGTTCATGAGCGGGCTTGGATGCATGGTGAGTGTGACAGTGGCGCTGAGGCTTGCTAAGTATTAGTGTAAGACGCTTATGTCTGTGCCAAAATAGAAGGGCTCCACTGTAAAATGGTTTGATCAGTGTTTGGCAGCTTTTGTGTCCCTTTGAAGGTGTTTACTAGGCCCTCAATGTTGCCTCTTATTGATTTGAATGGGATTCAGATGTCTACCGAACTGTTCAGCAAACTGTTTGTGAAACATATGCTTATTCGGCGAACCAAGCCACATCCGAGCTTCAAAAGGTTTGCTCGTCTCTAGTTGCAACTTTTCATCAATTTTTCTCTGCTATTCATGTCCAGAATGATTAGCTACAGTGCCAAACATGTTGATTTTATTGCACAATGGACAAAGGAAAATCAAGTCTCTGCCTTTGGACTTGTAAACTTGATATTGTCGATTTTATTTAACAATTTTGGTTATAAAGTCTTCAGACAATTCTCTTCTCCTTGTTCTGTTCTCCATGCTTACTGAGGCATACACAGACACACAATGAAAAGATTGAGTCAACTTCCCCCTTTTTATCTGGTTTCTAGTCTGATTTTCATATATATTTGCCTACACTTGTTACTTTCCACAGGTGAGTTTGAATGAGCATCACATGCTTGAAACAAAGTTAACTCATAATTTGGAAAGGTGCCAACAATTTTGTCTTGCCCATGTTGGAGGGCTTGTATGAAATTATGTTCAAATTGCTTTTATTTTGTTTTTTTTGCATTGTTCCAAATCACACAGGAAATAAATTTGTGAAATTGAAACAATTTCCTGGGTGAAATACCGTATATACTCGTGTATAAGCCGAGTTTTTCAGCCCAAAATTTGTCTCTCGGCTTATACACGTGTCAATACGGTAGGCTGCGTGGTGGGGGCTGTGTCCGGGGCTGTGGATGCTGGAGGAGGCGGGGGGAGGCTGCTGTATGAGCGGCCCCGTCACGTGGGGCCGCTCATTATATATATGCTTCCCCCTGTCAATCAGCGGCAGGGGGAAGCAGTTCATATATGCCCCCAAATGCTGGCGCTCACCCCCCTCCTTGTAAGGGCCCCCCCCCCCCCCGCTGCTTATATTACCATCCTGGTCTTCTGCTCAGCGCCGCTCCTCGGTGCTCCGTTCTTCATCCTCCTGTCCAGCTACATCCGGGATCCCCGGCCGTCGCAGGCATATGACGTCATCGTGCGATGGCCGGGGATCCCGGATGCAGCGAGGACGGAGCATGAAGAACGGAGCACCGAGGAGCGGCGCTGTGCAGAAGACCGGGATGGTAATATAAGCAGGAGAGGGGGTGAGTGCCAGCATTTGGGGACTGCTGGATACCCCCTGGGGGCCGCTGTATACCCCTGGGGGCCGCTGTATTACCCCTGGGGGCCGCTGTATTGCCCCCTGGGGGCTGCTGTATTACCCCTGGAGGGCTGCTGTATTACCCCCTGGGGGCTGCTGTATTACCCCTGGGGGCTGCTGTATTACCCCTGGGGGCTGCTGTATAACCCCTGGAGGGTGCTGTATAACCCCTGGGGGCTGCTGTATACCCCCAGGGCTGCTGTATATACTGCTGGGGCCTGTATACCACTGGGGCTGCTGTATATACCACTGGGGCTGCTGTATATACCACTGGGGCTGCTGTATATACTGGTGTGGTCTGTATATACCACTGGGGAGGCTGCTGTATACCACTGGGGTTGCTGTATATACTACTGGGGCCTGTATATGCCACTGGGGAGGCTGCTGTATACTACCATTGGGGGGCCTGTATACTACACTGCTGGGGGCTGTATACCTGTGCTGGGGTCCACCCTCGGCTTATACACGAGTCAATAGGTTTTCCCAGGATTTGGGGGCAAAAGTAGGGGGGTCGGCTTATACACGGGTCAGCTTATACACGAGTATATACGGTACTTACATTTTTGGAACAATTTCAAGGATGACAATAATTCGGTCATGACTGTATTTAAATGTTGTAATGCATTACAAAGTTCTTTTATGACCTCATGGAGGTACACTATCTGAATAAAAACAAAATATGGAAAAAAGAAAGGAAAATAAATTAAATAAAAAAAATGCTTTTATCATTCCAAATTGCTATTTCTAACCCTGCTCCTGTTGAAAATTAAAATATAAAAATTATGTATTTTTGGTCATTTTTTATGATCATAAAAAATGTTAAAAAAGTGAAAACTTTAACTTTATGTTTTCCCCAAATATCTATAAAAAAATGTAAAAAGTAAGATTTAAAAAAAAACAAAATTAGATACCATGTATTACAAAACTATGGTAAAGATTATTTTTGAATGTCTGAATAACTTTTTTTACAGCTCTTAAAACTAGATGGACGAATAAACCCAAAAATACACTTGTTCACCGATGGGGAAATGACCAAATCTTATACCAGTTAAATGGTTGATAACTTGGTAGCAAGACAAGAAATATATCTATTTCTGGATAGTAAATTGCTACTTGAGTGACTAGTAAAGTTATAAAACTAAACAATAACTCCTCCAATATCCTCCTTCACACCCACAATCATAAAACTCCCAAGGAACACTTTATAAAATTTGTTTTGTTGCAATATTATTCTCTTTAAAATTAGTTTTAAGCTTTCACAGATGTGCAAAAACTTTGGCCAAACCTTTTAGAGATACTGCCCACTCCTCTCTGTCAGATCTGGTAGGTACTAAACTTCTTTATGTGCTTTTGAAGACACCGTTTGCTCATTAAAATGTAATTACTTTACTAGCTGGATCAGGGAGAAATTCTTTTGATACATTCATTTCTCATCTGCGTTCTCACTGTTAAATGGCAGGAAATATTTTTCTACAATGAGTGTCTTTATATTCAACAGATCTCTGACTGCCATTCTCTTGCCAGGGTGAATGTTCTCAGGATAACGTGTAATTTTCCTATCAATTGATTTTTAGAGACAGTTTCACTGCGTTATTTTGTGTGTTTGTTTTAGAAAATGAAGTTCATACTCTTACACTATGGACAACGTATTTGGATATTGACATTTATATTCAGACAGTAGTTTAACATGAAATAATAAATAGGTTAATTTTTTTTTTTTTGCTTATATTTTATTTACCCATATATTTTGGAAGCCAATAGCAGGGAATAGTATTTTAAATGTCCTGTCCTGGGCACTGGGTTGTTCAACATCTTTATCAATGATTTAGATGAAGGAATTGAGGGTAAACCAATTACATTTGCTGATGACACAAAGCTAGGGGGGATAGCTGATACTGTATTAGGGTGCCTTCACATTAGCGTTCCCCTCCGCAGCGTTCTGCGGAGGGGATCCGCAATGTGAACGCAGCACCACAAGCCCCTATGTTTAGATATGGAGCGCACGGTGCTGCGCTTGACAGCGCATGACCGTGCGCACCCATTCACTCCCATATGTGATCTGTGTGCAGGCGAATGCCTGCGCACAAATCACACACTCCCACCCGCACCAGGGACGCTTTACCACTACCCATTTCCCTACAGAGCCAGAATACCCCCTTTACAGCTGCCCTCAGGGCTACGGAACTGGGTCTTGACCCCTGTGACTCCCGGGAACTGTATGATAGCCCAGTTCCGAGAATCCCATTCTCTGGGGCAGGTCATTCTTTGAGGAATAGTTACAAAGTTTAGGAATGTTTAGCTTGCAAAAGAGGAGACTGAGATGAGACTTAAAGGGATTTTCCTATAAACGAAGTTCACTTTGGATGTTGGTACATTTCTCTGAACCCTAAAAATGTTAATCACAGAATGATTTTACTAGTCTTAAAAAGGTTGATAAAGAATTGGAAACTTTTAATATTAATTTTATTACCACTTTTTCTGTTCAAAATAAGCAGATACGTGACATTCTTGAAAAACATTGGAAAATAATTTTAAATGATCCTGTTCTGAATAAGATTGTTTATTTAAAACAGGGGTCACTTTTAAAAGGGCCCCAACAATTAAGAATTTGCTTGCTCCTAGTGTGTTGAGGACTAGGGTTTAGAAAAATGTACCAACATCCGGTAATAATATTTATAGTGAACAAAGAGGTTCCTTCCGATGTAAAAGAAGGGGCTGTCAGTGCTGTTTGCCTATTGGAAATAATGTAGAAAGCTTCCATGCATATAATGATGTGGATGTGAATATGAAGTATAAAATCAGATACAGGATTGACATATCTTACTAACTATGTGATCTATTTGGTACAGTGTAACTGCAGTAGGCAGTATGTGGGCAAGACTTCTCAACCACTCCACAAGAGAGTTAATTCATACAGAAATAATATCCGAAAGGGGTATACCAAACATGTCACTGTCATGTCATGTCACTGTGCTGAGGTGCATCGTGGAGATGTATCTCTGACAGTGACTCCCATTGATCACATACCTGAGAATGTGTGTAATAGATTGGAGAACTTTAAAAAGATGGAAATGTACTGGATTTATAGGTTAGGCTAGGGTCACACTTATATACAGAATTGCGTTCACTGCTGCCGCAGGGATGAGGAAACTGTTCTGTGCAATGATGAAACTATTTATTTTATTAATAAATGTTCCTATAATGTCTCTAGGGGGTGCCCACTCCCCCTAGAGACCTTCCACCCACTCAGGTGGGCATATAATGGTGGAATCACTTATGTACAGTTTTATGAATGAAAGCGCCGGGCTCCTCTGAGAGCGGCGCGCATACTATTGCTATTGCTATAGAATGTGCGCCGCTGTCTGAGGTCCTGAAGCCTTATACAGTAGATCTGTGGGCAGAGCTTGGGCCTCCTGGATGCGCAAGACACATGAGTGCCTTCTTGCTGCACTACCTGCAACATGATCAGTGGATTTTAGGATCCACGAACAGTGTGGGTTGCCACAGTGTTGGATCCCGGGTACAAAATTAAATTTGATCAAATGCTTCCCGCTCTGGAAAGGGACGCATGCATGCAGGAGTGTCAAAGGAAGCTTTTGGACAATCTGAGGACTGATTTTCCCCAAAGCAGCAGTGGCGGACACAGTGCACATCTCAGTTCTACACTTCCAACCCAGGTAACGTCCAATCGTCAGCAGAGAAACGTTACAAGCAGCAGTGTATCTGTTACCAGTAATTTCTGTGAGTCATTTGACAGTTTTTTCAGATCTTCCTTTTCAACACCAGAAGAAAGGGCAAGTCTGACACATAGGGAACACCTATAGAGGATGGCGCAGGAATATCTACAGCTCAGTATCGATGCCATGACTGTGGAAGTGAACCTTTGTGCAGTTTTGGCTTCAACATTGAAAAAGTGGCTTGAGTTCGCCACTCATGCCTTGGAGATTTTGTCATGCTCGGCAGCTGGCGTTCTCTCAGAAGGTGTCTTAAGTGCTGCTGGTGGTGTCCTGACAAATAAGCGCATCTAGCTATCCATCGACAGTGTAGATTGACTAACGTTTGAACAAGTCATGGATCTCCAAGAACGTCTATACCCCAGTGTCAGAATTGGGAGACTAGGCTCTGGTGTACTTTTCAGTGCGCTGCATTAAAACCCACATTAGGCTATTTCACCTCTTGGGCAATTGTTACCATTTTAGTGGTAGCTATGCCTAATATTTGAAAAGAGGGGAATCTTGTTAGAACCTTTTTGCTGTGTGGTGCATTGCTAGAGCAGAGCTATCTGAGCCTAATGCCTGCTCCTGACGCTTTTGCACCATTTCCTTAATAATCAACCTTGAAATGTTGGGCCTATGCCTCCTGTCTTGCTGCCATTGTCGCCTAATACAAAATCTATAAGATGCATACCACTTTGTTTTGGTGTGATGCTAATTTTTTGAAAAGTGAGGACTCTTATAGGGTCTTCTTGCTGTTTGATGCATGACTGGAGCATGGCTCTCTGAGCGACATGCCTACACATCTGTTGGACAAAATGCCGTAATGCCCACGCTGCCGTCAAGAACCACCAGAACAATGGATCATCTGGGTGCAAAGGTCTTTAATCTTCCGACGCGTTTTGTAGCTATAACCCAGCTCCTTCCTCAGGGAAATAATTATTTTCTTCACTGTAGTCTATAATGTTTTCTGAGCCAAATGAGGTAATTGTGCATAATTTTGTGATTGTAAATGTGATGGTGTGGATTCTTTCAGCGGACACACATACATACATACACAACTTTATATATTAGATGTTTTAATATTTTTCTCATTAATGCAAGTATTCCAAGTCAATGCTTAAAAGGAATAATAATAATAATAATATTACAAACTTCATCCACAGTTAATTACCATTACTGTTTTTTATAATTTATCTTCTACGCAAACTTTCAGCAAAATAGTAGTGCAGCCAAAGGTCACAGAAAAATACACGCAGTAAACATGATGAGTAAGTGAATGGTGAGCGTACATTCCAATCTAAAATATCTGATGTACAGTCCACTTACGAGTCATACATTGATCCTCGCAGAGAGAGTCTCTAGTTACTGACCAGAGAATGTAGTGTGATACAGTTTGTTTATTGGCCTTTCTGAGAATTGTAATGTGCTACATATGCAATCTGTTGCTATTTGTTATTTTTCCTGGCTGCTAGACATTGATCTGTCCACACAGAAGCAAAGCCTCAGAAGACACAATCTTGATATCTGGTCACCTCCTGCATTCCTCTTACTAAGGGCCCTTTCACATCAGCGTTTTTCGTAATTCGCGGCAGATGCGGTGAAAAAACCGCATCTGCCGCGTTTGCCGCATAACGGTTCCACTTGCGGCACGGTTGCGGTTTTTTCCATAGGAAGTATAGGGGGACTTGCGGCAGATGCGGCAAGTGCGGTATTGCACTTGCGGCAGGTGCGGCAGCGAAAAAAACCGCAGTAAGCCGCGGTTTTTTTCTCTGCCGCACCTGCCGCAAGTGCAATACCGCACTTGCCGCATCTGCCGCAAGTCCCCCTATACTTCCTATGGAAAAAACCGCAACCGTGCCGCAAGTGGAACCGTTATGCGGCAAACGCGGCAGATGCGGTTTTTTCACCGCATCTGCCGCGAATTACGAAAAACGCTGATGTGAAAGGGCCCTAACAATTCCTCTTATATAGAAAATCCAGGAAACTGAGAGTTCAGAGAAATAACCACTGGAAATGTTTATGAAATTCAATAAAGTGTGATTACATTTTTTACGTTACATGTTCAAGACTTTAGGTAAATGGAAAGTTGACATGTTTCATTAATAGGTTAACATTCTCTAAAAGTTTATTTCTTATTGTCATTGTGCTTACTCTAAAGCTCTAAAGATTCTTTTTACAGATCCATAGAAATACAGTACTGGTGCTGCTTAAAGGGAACCTGTCAGCTAATGTATGGCCCAAACCTATCACTACCTGTCCCTGCAGCTTCCTAGTACATCCCTGTCTGACCTAATACTGTACTGTAATCGCCGAGAACAATGATTTTATAACTTGCAAGTTTCTATGGTAATTAAGGTGGTGTCTGGAGACTGCGATTATCACACCCGGGTGTGAAATTTTAAAGCACTTCATGCTTCCCTCTGCCGACAAGCTTTTTGGAGATGGACATTTCATTTTCCAGCAGGACTTGGCACCTGTCCACACTGCCAAAAGTACCAATACCTGGTTTACTAACCACAGTATCATTGTGCTTGATTGGCCAGCAAAATTGTCTGCCCTAAACCCCATAGAGCAGGGGTCCCCAACCACTGGGCCGCGGACCAGCACCGGGCTGCGAGGGTCTGGGCGCCGGTCCGCACCGCCGCAGACCAGCACTACACATTGTGTGCTCTGCGGCCGCTCCCGGATTGATGTCACCGCCCCCTGCAGCATTACGTTTCCTCTGTCTTCTTTTCATCAGCTATGTGAATAGAACTACATGAGAAGCCATCGGCCAATCACAGTGCAGCAGTCAGGCCCTGATTGGCTAGTGGCCTTTGCACTGTGATTGGCTGATGGCTTCTCATGTAGTTCTATTCACATAGCTGATGAAAGGAAGAGAGAGGGAACGTAATGCAGCAGGTGCTGGGGGGGGAACAGTGACCGAAGTGTGTGTGTGTCAGAGATGATGGGGGCTGAATAAGGAGGTTGTGGCTGAAAGAGGAGGCTGGGGGCTGAAAGAGGAGGCTGGGGGGTTAAAGAGGAGGCTGGAGGCTGAAAGAGGAGGCTGAGGCTGAAAGAGGAGGCTGGGGGGTTAAAGAGGAGGCTGGGGATGGAAAAGCAGGTTATGGCTAAAAGAGGAGGCTGGGGGGTTAAAGAGGAGTCTGGAGGCTGAAAGAGGAGGCTGGGGGGTTAAATAGGAGGCTGGAGGCTGAAAGAAGAGGCTGTGGGGTTAAAGAGGAGGCTGAAAGAGGAGGCTGGGGGATGGAAAAGCAGGTTATGGCTGGAAGAGGAGGCTGGGGGTTAAAGAGGAGGCTGGAGGTTGAAAGAGGAGGCTGGAGGCTGAAAGAGGAGGCTAGGGGGTTAAATAGGAGGCTGGAGGCTGAAAGAGGAGGCTGGGGGGTTAAAGAGGAGGCTGAAAGAGGAGGCTGGGGATGAAAAAGCAGGTTATGGCTGGAAGAGGAGGCTGGGGGGGTTAAAGAGGAGGCTGGAGGCTGAAAGAGTAGGCTGGGGGCTGAAAGAGGAGGCTGGAGGCTGAAAGAGGAGGCTGGGAATTAAAGAGGAAGCTGAAAGAGGAGTCTGGGGGATGGAAAAGCAGGTTACGGCTGGAAGAGGAGGCTGGGGGGTTAAAAACGAGGTTGGAGGCTGAAAGAGGAGGCTGGGGGATGGAAAAGCAGGTTTTGGCTGGAAGAGGAGGATGGGGGTTAAAGAGGAGGCTGGAGGCTGAAAGAGGAGGCTGGGGGATGGAAGAGGAGGCTGGGGGCTTAAAGAGGAGGCTGGGGGCTGAAAGAGGAGGCTGGAGGCTGAAAGAGGAGGCTGGGGCTGGAAAAGCAGGTTGTGGCTGGAAGAGAAGGCTGGGGGCTGAAAGAGGAGGCTGCAGGCTGGAAAAGCAGGTTGTGGCTGGAAGAGGAGGCTGGGGGCTGGAAAAAGAGGCTGGGGGCTGCAAAAGAAGGCTGGGGGATGCAAGGGGATAGACAAATAAAATATTCCCCGCAAATAAGATGTAATGCATCTTTCGGGGAAACAGGATACGAAACCCCACCCCTTCTACATGGCCCCGCCCCATATGATCAAAGCCCCACCCCCTATGACACCCCCCGCCGGGCCTCGGAGAAATTATCTTGTTTGATGCCGGTCCCCGGCAGGGGACCCCTGCCATAGAGAATTTATGGGGTATTGTCAAAAGGAAGATGAAATATACCAGACCCAACAATGCAAATGAGCTGAAGGCTGCTATCAAAGCAACCAGGGCTCCCATAACACCTCAGCAGTGTATTGAGAGCATTTACTGTACTGTTCATACATCAATAATAACAGAAATAAACACTTGAAATCACTTTATATAATATATGCATTTCACATTTTGTATTGAACTATTGAAATAAATGAACTTTTTGATCATATTCTAATTTATTGAGATGCTCCAGTAGTCTTCTAGTTTTTAAGGCTGAAGTTAGACTTTAAGTACATTTAGTTGAACCCATAACCTAACATGGTGATCCAAGTGAAGGCAAAAAAAAATCATAGGAGAGACCTGGAGCAGTTTGCAAAAGAAGAATGGTCCAAAATTCCAGTTGAGAGGTCCTTGTTGATGGTTACAGGAAGCAATTGAGTGCAGTTATTTTGCAACCAAATATTACGTTGAGGGTTCCAAACATTTTGCACAGCCAGTTTTTGGAGTTTTGTGTGAAATTATGTCCAATTTGCTTTTATGTTTCTGAATTTCTGTGTTGTTCCCATACACACAAAGCAAATAAAACATGTGTATGACAAATATGTGTAATTGCAATAATTTTCTTGGAGAAATAATTCATTTTTTGGAACAATTTCAAAAGTGTCCATAACTACAGTTAGGGCCAGAAATATTTGGACAGTGACACAATTTTCGCGAGTTGGACTCTGCATGCCACCACATTGGATTTGAAATGAAACCTCTACAACAAATTCAAGTGCAGATTGTAACGTTTCATTTGAAGGGTTGAACAAAAATATCTGATAGAAAATGTAGGAATTGTACACATTTCTTTACAAACACTCCACATTTTAGGAGGTCAAAAGTAATTGGACAAATAAACATAACCCAAACAAAATATTTTTATTTTCAATATTTTGTTGCGAATCCTTTGGAGGCAATCACTGCCTTAATTCTAGAACCCATGGACATCACCAAACGCTGGGTTTCCTCCTGCTTAATGCTTTGCCAGGCCTTTACAGCCGCAGCCTTCAGGTCTTGCTTGTTTGTGGGTCTTTCCGTCTTAAGTCTGGATTTGAGCAAGTGAAATGCATTCTCAATTGGTTTAAGATCTGGTGATTGACTTGGCCATTGCAGAATGTTCCACTTTTTTGAATTCATGAACTCCTGGGTAGCTTTGGCTGTTTGCTTAGGGTCATTGTCCATCTGTACTATGAAGCGCCGTCCAATCAACTTTGCAGCATTTGGCTGAATCTGGGCTGAAAGTATATCCCGGTACACTTCAGAATTCATCCGGCTACTCTTGTCTGCTGTTATGTCATCAATAAACACAAGTGACCCAGTGCCATTGAAAGCCATGCATGCCCATGCCTCCACCATGTTTTACAGAGGATGTGGTGTGCCTTGGATCATGTGCCGTTCCCTTTCTTCTCCAAACCTTTTTCTTCCCATCATTCTGGTACAGGTTGATCTTTGTCTCATCTGTCCATAGAATACTTTTCCAGAACTGAGCTGGCTTCTTGAGGTGTTTTTCAGCAAATTTAACTCTGGCCTGTCTATTTTTGGAATTGATGAATGGTTTGCATCTAGATGTGAACCCTTTGTATTTACTGTCATGGAGTCTTCTCTTTACTGTTGACTTAGAGACAGATACACCTACTTCACTGAGAGTGTTCTGGACTTCAGTTGATGTTGTGAACGGTTCTTCTTCACCAAATAAAGTATGCGGCGATCATCCACCACTGTTGTCATCCGTGGAGGCCCAGGCCTTTTAGAGTTCCCAAGCTCACCAGTCAATTCCTTTTTTCTCAGAATGTACCCAACTGTTGATTTTGCTACTCCAAGCATGTCTGCTATCTCTCTGATGGATGTTTTCTTTTTTTTCAGCCTCAGGATGTTCTGCTTCACCTCAATTGAGAGTTCCTTTGACCGCATGTTGTCTGGTCACAGCAACAGCTTCCAAATGCAAAACCACACACCTGGAATCCACCCCTGACCTTTTAACTACTTCATTGATTACAGGTTAACGAGGGAGACGCCTTCAGAGTTAATTGCAGCCCTTAGAGTCCATTGTCCAATTACTTTTGGTCCCTTGAAAAAGAGGAGGCTATGCATTACAGAGCTATGATTCCTAAACCCTTTCTCCGATTTGGATGTGGAAACTCTCATATTGCAGCTGGGAGTGTGCACTTTCAGCCCATATTATATATATAATTGTATTTCTGAACTTGTTTTTGTAAACAGCTAAAATAACAAAACTTGTGTCACTGTCCAAATATTTCTGGCCCTAACTGTATAATGAAAAAAAAAGTTTTAGGGTAAATTGTCAACTGTTATATGACAGTGTATAAAGAAAGCATGTTAGAGAGAAACAAATCTATTCAGAGGTTCACCAATCTGAGAACAACCTAGTCATGGAACAATTTCAGAAAAATGTCAAAGAAAATTGTGAAGACTTAGAATATTCTAATATTACAAATAGATTCAGAGAGTCTAGAGAAATCTATGTGTACAAGGGACAGAGCAGACAGTCAATATCGGATGCTCGATATCTATGGATTATGCATTAAAATCAGGTAAGATTTGGCAATACAAAATACTACATACGCACAGGAATATTTCCAGAAAGCATTTTCAGAATATACAGTGGGAAAATAAGTATTTGATACACTGGCGATTTTACAATTTTTCCCACCTACAAAGAATGGAGAAGTCTTCAATTTTTATCATAGGTACACTTCAACTGTGACAGACAGAATCTAAAATAAAAATTCAGAAAATCACATTATATGAATTTAAAAAATTTAATTACTTAATAATTATAATTAATAAACTATATTCTCACTGTAGTTGCTTTATAATCCACAAATATAAGTGAAAGCTCTATCACACAAAGAAATAGCCATATAGTAACACAATCCAGTAATGCTACTGTCCTCGCTGGGTCAAAGCTCATGTAAAATTGTTTAGAGGTCTCCAGTAAAATAGCTTCTGTGGTGGTGCATGCGTGGATTGGGACTTCAGCTCAATGGCAAATGGATATCTCAATCTTCACATGTGCTGCCACTAGCACCATTATGCTTGAGAATGTCGAGAGATGAATGTGTAGGAGCACCTCGCGTGGCAATGGTGGTGCTAGCAATCTACTATATATATGTCTAAAGGTACCTTTACACTCCGCTACAACAGGGTGGAAACAATCGGGTGTCGGAGACAAATGTATCTTGCACCATCAAATCAACCCGAGGTAGCGGCATGTAAAGTAGGTTGTTGCCACCCATCACTTGCTGCACCTGTTTCAGAGCAGTGCTCTAAAACAGGTTGATTTCAACCCGATGGTAACGGCATCTAAATACGGTAGGGTAAGGTTGTTTCGCCACCTAGATAACTCCCCGGGGCGTGACACAGCCTCCGGGAAACCACCCCCCAGCGATCATTGTTGGAAGCTCCTGCGTTGCGATTGGTTGTCGCTGCATAGGGCGGCATATTTCATGAGCTGACCAGTCACACTACGCAATTGCTTGAGCGTCATGTATTAATCAGCCTTCCTGCGCTGGCTGGCCAATCATGATGCTATTGCTTTGTCCTATCAGTGTACGAACGTCTCGTAATCCACAATTCTGGCACGCCTATGTGTTGTCCCTGCTGCACCAGGTCCTCCCATATTACCTTCTGTTACGGCGTGTAAATGAGGTAAGGTGCTCTACAGAAGGTAACTTAAGGCACCCGGCGGTGCATCCAGGGATAGATTAAACCTTCTGTAGAGCACCTAGTAGCGGCGTGTAAAGGCGGTATCAGGTACCGTTTGTAACCGTTGGTGCGTGCTCGTGCACGTGAAGCACCCGGTTGTTTCCACCCTGTTGTAGCAGCGTGTATAGGTACCTTTAGGGCTTTTTGAGTCTGTCTGTCGCCGAAATCGTGCGCCACACAGAGGCAGCTCATTGGCCGCCGCAATGCAAATATGCAAATAGTGCGTGCTGAACATTTGAATTTCGCACCAATTTGCATCCCTTCCGCAGGTATACACGGTGCGGCAAACGGTGGACCAAGCCGCTCCTGTCACATCGCCATTGGACTCGGTGGCTGGTGTTCCTGCCTCGGCCACTGGGAGGAGCCGGTTTCCTTCGGCTGATGGCGCCAGTGATAGGAGGGCCTTGTCCTCATATGGACCTGCTCCTGCGACGTCTGCCTCTGTCGCTGAGCGCCGCCATGTTTCTCCTTTGGGTGGTGTTGGTAGCAGAGGAGTGGGCACTGCAGAGCTGTCTGTTAGGTGCAGCCTTCGTTCTGCTGTCAGAAGTGGGGTGGGCGGAGCCAGTCATGCATCACCATCTGGCCTGGTTCTAGGGGCTGTCCGGATAAGATCATCAGGCTGTGGGCTCCAGCCTAAGGAAGGTAGCTGCGCCCTTCAAGTACATTGGAGCCTGACTTGCAGGCCGCCATATATAGTTTTGGTTCCCCAGTGATAGTGTGTGTTTAGTTTCGTGTCTGACCTTGCCTGGATTTCTGACTCTGCCTCTGCCTATTGATTTTGTACCTCTGCTGCCCTCTTGGTTTTGCCCTTGACCTTTGCCTGGATTTTTGACTCTGCTACTGCCTGACGATTTTGTACCTTAGCTGCCCTCTCGGTTTTGACTCGGACTTCTGACTTCGTTTTTCGGGTCTTGATTTTTCCCTGGTGACCTCCCTGGCTCTGTTGCTCATATAGGCAGCTACCCCCTGGGCTCCGCTGTAATTCCAGATCCCTGTATAGGGGTTAAGGGTCTCGGGGTTTCTCGGGGTGCTGCTTTACCAGTAGCTCGGCCTCACAGCGGATGGTCGTCACATTATATCTGGCCATACCATTCTTTATATATATATATATATATATATATATATAGAGATAGACTATATATAAAGCATTCCTTTTACCTTTTTTTTTTCTTTTCCTCTCCTTTTCCCAATGGTTTTTTTTTTCTTTTCTCTGAGCTGTGTCTGCTGATTGCTCCCTCAAAGCACCTGTGTCCAGCTTCTCAGTCCTGTGGAGGAACACTCCCATCATCTTAGACCAACATGCTGTACAAGCCACAAGCTGGAGTCCTCTGCATGAACACTGGAGATCAGAAGGCCTTGTACCCTGGATGTCAGCACCTGGGGGGCTCTGGCTCTGCCTGCCTGGGTGCTAAGGTATTGCCCGCAGAGGCGGCCAAAGTTTTGTTACCTATTTCTTTATCTTACCTTAAGAAATCAGTGTGTTTAGAGGCTTATGTAGACAGTGGCTCAGAGGGGAATTTCATAGATCTCCAGGTAGCAAGAAATCTAGGTGTACCACTACTAAGGCTTAATGCCCCCATTAGAACCACTGCAGTTAATGGCACTCCCCTCATCCAGGGTGGAGTGGAATTTGTCACTGAGGAAGTGTCAATGCTGGTGGGGTCTTTACATGCTGAAGATGTGTCATTTTTTGCTATCAATAATTTATCACCTGCAGTAATCCTGGGCATGCCATGGTTACGTAAACATAACCCAGTCATAGATTGGCACTTGGGTGACATCGTGCGCTGGAACCCAAAGTGTCAGGAAAACTGTATCTATCTGTAAACCAAGTGAAGGTCAAGACTCCTCCCTTTGTACCATATGCCTTTAGAGATTTTGAGGATGTATTTTCTATTCAGGAATCAGAGAAATTACCCCCTCACAGAAATATGATTGTGCCATAGATTTGATACCTGCTTCTCGTCTCCCAAAGGAGAGAATATTTAACCTCTCTGGTCCTGAACGTCAGGCCATGAATGATTACATAGCAGACAGTCTGAGAAAGGGGTATATTAGACCGTCCACCTCACCAGTAGGAGCTGGTTTCTTTTTTGTGGGAAAGAAAGATGGCGGCCTCAGGCCTTGCATTGATTACCGCGAATTAAACGCGATCACTGTGAAAAACCAGTATCCTCTTCCACTCATCCCTGATCTTTATAATCAGCTGTTGGGAGCCAAGTATTTCACCAAACTGGACCTCAGGGGAGCATATAACATTGAAGGTGATGAGTGGAAGACTGCATTTAACACGCCTCTCGGCCATTTTGAGTATCTTGTAATGCCGTTCGGGTTAAGTAACGCACCTGCAGTGTTTCAGAATTTTGTCAATGATATTTTCAGAGATATCAGTGGTGTATATGTGGTCGTGTATTTGGACGACATTCTGTTTTTTTCTCCCGTTCTTTGGTCGCACGTCCGACATGTCCGTACTGTACTCCAGAGACTCAGAGAGCATTCTCTATTCGCCAAATTAGAGAAATGTGTCTTCATGGAGGAGGAGATACATTTTTTGGGGTATATCATATCGGCTAAAGGTTTTCGCATGGATCCTTCCAAAATTAAACCCATTAAGGAATGGGTACAACCCAAATCTCTGAAGGCACTGCAGCGATTCTTGGGTTTCGCTAACTATTATCGTAAATTTATTAAAGGGTTTTCAGAGATAGCCAAACCTCTCACTGATTTGACACGTAAAGGGGCGGATGTGGTTAATTGGAAGCCTGAAGCCATTTATGCGTTTTCTAAGTTAAAAGAGTGTTTCTCCGCGGATCCAATATTGGTGCAGCCTGATTTGGACTGCCCCTTCATTGTAGAGGTAGATGCCTCTGAAGTTTGAATGGGAGCGGTGCTATCACAAGGCACCGCATCTCTCACTCAACTTCGTCCGTGTGCCTTCTTTTCCCGAAAATTTTCCTCTACAGAGATGAATTATGATGTAGGTAATCGGGAATTGTTGGCAATCAAATGGGCCTTCGAGGAATGGCGCCACTTCCTCGAAGGCGCCAAACATAGGATTACCGTAATTACTAATCACAAAAATCTAACCTATTTGGAGTCAGCGAAAAGACTGAATCCTAGACAGGCTAGATGGGCCTTGTTCTTCTCCAGATTCGATTTTGTTATCACTTTCAGACCGGGTACTAAAAATGTGAGGGCTGATGCCCTGTCTCGAAGTTTTTGCCCCTTACAAGTCGAGGACGTGGAACCGACTCCTATTTTAGCCAAGGGGATTGTTGTCTCGGCTGTGTCTTTGGACCTTCTGGAAGAGATTCGTAGATCTCCAGAACAGGCCCCTGACACTACTCCTGCCCAGAAACTATTCGTTCCTGCCAAAATCCGCCTCCAAGTCCTTAAGGAATCTCATGATTCTGTCCTCGCAGGGCATCCTGGTATCAATAACACCATCAGACTTGTAACCAGGAGTTTGTGGTGGCCAACCATAGTAAAGGACTGTAAGGAATATGTACTGGCTTGTGAAACCTGTGCTCGCGCTAAGTCTCCCCGCAACCGCCCTGCCGGGTTGCTCCAGTCCTTGCCTACCCTGAGGGTCCTTGGACTCATATCTCCTTGGATTTTATTACTGACCTGCCACTCTCAGAAGGGAAGACATGTATCTGGGTAGTGGTAGACAGATTCAGGAAGCAGTGTCATTTTGTTCCGCTGTCTGGGTTACCTAATTCCGAGACCCTGAGCAAATTATTTATTAATCATGTTGTGCGATTGCATGGTGTTCCTGTTAATATTGTTTCTGACAGGGGCACCCAGTTCATTTCTAAGTTTTGGAGGGCATTCTGTAAACAGATTGGAATTGACTGTTCCTTTTCTTCTGCCTATCACCCTGAAACCAATGGTCAAACCGAGCGCTGATCAAGCTCTCGAACAGTATCTACGTTGTTATGTCTCTGAGCATCAATCTGATTGGGTGGAACATCTGCCACTAGCGGAATTTGCCATGAATAACCAGTACCAGGAGTCCATCAAGACCACCCCATTCTACTGTAATCATGGACTACACCCGCGCTTATGTTCATTTTCTTCTAGGCTTTCTGACGTCCCTGGGGTAGAAAGGTCCGTAGATCAGTTAAAGACTATCTGGTCTGAAGTGAACAAAAACTTAAAGGGGGCTCAGACTAGGCAGGCGTCTTCTGCTAATAAACGGCGCTCCAAAGGTCCTGACCTGGGAGTTGGGGACAAAGTTTGGTTGTCTACGAAAAATATCAAGCTCAAAGTGCCGTCTGCCAAACTAGGTCCCAGGTTTATTGGTCCGTATGAAATAATTGACGTGATTAACCCTGTAGCCTTTTGTCTGAAGCTCCCTCAATCATTCAAACTGCCCAATGTATTTCATAAATCCCTTCTCAAATTATACAGGTCTCCAATTCGTCCTGTCCAATCCCCTCTCCTCCGGTCTTGGTCAGGGGTGCCGTGGAATACGAAGTTCAACGGATCCTTGATTCCCGCTTAGTGAGAGGATCCGTGCAGTATCTGGTACATTGGAAGGGCTATGGTCCGGAGGAGAGGTCCTGGGTCCCTCCCCGTAATATCCATGCCAAGGGTTTGATCCGGAAGTTTCATCTTCTTCATCCCAATAA
The DNA here is from genome assembly GCA_033576535.1 of Allobates femoralis. Classification (NCBI taxonomy): domain Eukaryota; kingdom Metazoa; phylum Chordata; class Amphibia; order Anura; family Aromobatidae; genus Allobates; species Allobates femoralis. Next base: position 452,802,410 of record JARQOC010000004.1, read on the forward strand.
GCCAGGTTTTGTGGGTCCGGAGGCCCCTCGTAGAGGGGGGGTACTGTCACATCGCCATTGGACTCGGTGGCTGGTGTTCCTGCCTCGGCCACTGGGAGGAGCCAGATTCCTTCGGCTGATGGCGCCAGTTATAGGAGGGCCTTGTCCTCATATGGACCTGCTCCTGCGGCGTCTGCCTCTGTCGTTGACCGCCGCCATGTTTCTCCTTTGGGTGGTGTTGGTAGCAGAGGAGTGGGCCCTGCAGAGCTGTCTGTTAAGCGCAGCCTTCGTTCTGCTGTCAGAAGTGGGGTGGGCGGAGCCAGTCGTGCATCACCATCTGGCCTTGTTCTAGGGGCGGTCCGGATGAGATCATCAGGCTGTGGGCTCCAGCCTATGGGAGGTAGCTGCGCCCTTCAAGTACATTGGAGCCTGGCTTGCAGGCCGCCAGATATAGTTTTGGTTCCCCAGTGATAGTGTGTGTTTAGTTTCGTGTCTGACCTTGCCTGGATTTCTGACTCTGCCTCTGCCTATTGATTTTGTACCTCAGCTGCCCTCTTGGTTTTGCCCTTGACCCTTGCCTGGATTTTTGACTCTGCTACTGCCTGACGATTTTGTACCTTAGCTGCCCTCTCGGTTTTGACTCGGACTTCTGACTTCGTTTTTCAGGTCTTGATTTTTCCCTGGCGACTTCCCCGGCTCTGTTGCTCATATAGGCAGCTACCCCCTGGGCTCCGCTGTAATTCCAGATCCCTGTATAGGGTTAAGGGTCTCGGGGTTTCTCGGGGTGCTGCTTTACCAGCAGCTTGGCCTCACAGCGGATGGTCGTCACAGCTCCGCGGCGAGCCAGCCGGGAGATGACCGGTGTCAGCCGCAGTAGCCGGTCATCTCCAGGCTGCTCGCAGCGGTGGTGCCCTTCTCGGCATTCAAACCGCGCGCCAAGCCGCAGTACTCTTCTGATTGGTCGCCGTGGCAGAAAAGCAGCGCATATTGGCGCGCGGTTTGAATGCCGCTCCTCTGATTGGTTGCCGCATTCAACATCAATCAGAATAGCGGCGCGCGTCATGGCGCCATATTTCAAATACACTATACTCAGTGTATTTGAAATATTGCGCCATGGCGCGCGCTGCTATTCTGATTGGTCGCTGCGTTCACCGCCGACCAATCAGAATAGCGGCGCGTGCTATGGCACCATATTTCAAATACACTACACTCAGCAGATTTTACACATGGCGCGCCGCTATTCTGATTGGTCGCCACATTCACCACCGACGAATCAGAATAGCGGCGCGGGCCATGGCGCCATATTTCAAATACACTGAGTACATTAGCATTGCATGGTGGCTCAGTGGTTAGCATTGTATGGTAGCTCAGTGGTTAGCATTGTATGGTGGCTCAGTGGTTAGCATTGTATGGTGGCTCAGTAGTTAGCATTGTAAGGTGACTCAGTGGTTAGCACTGTATATGGTGGCTCAGTGGTTGGCACTGTATATGGTGGCTCAGTGGTTAGCATTGCATGGTGGCTCAGTGGTTAACATTGTATGGTGGCTCAGTGGTTAGCACTGTATATGGTGGCTCACTGTTTAGGTGGCTCAGTGGTTAGCACTGTATATGGTGACTCAGTTGTAAGCACTATATATGATGGCTCAGTGTTTAGGTGGCTCAGTGGTTAGCATTGTATGGTGGCTCAGTGGTTAGCACTGTATATGGTAGCTCAGTGGTTAGCACTGTATATGGTGGCTCAGTGGTTAGCACTGTATATGGTGGCTCAGTGGTTAGCATTGTATGGTGGCTCAGTGGTTAGCATTGTATGGTGGCTCAGTGGTTAGCATTGTATGGTGGCTCAGTGGTTGGCATTGTATGGTGGCTCAGTGGTCAGCACTGTATATTATGTATCCTTGTTTCTTTGATTTAAGTGAGTCCTCCCACTGAGAAATAGTAAAAATGGAGGCTTAGCTGAGCCCAAGGAAAGAGTGACAAGGTAGGATAGGGACCCATCAGATCTAAAATCACCTTGAAGCTGGTTGATGGGCAAACAGGTATTGGCCAATATGTGTACCAAGAACCTTAGTGTATAAAGATAAAATATCCAAGAAATACATACACGATAGTCACATAGGTAGGTGATAGATATTGTGTACTCCTTGCATTATTGTTAAATCTTCATAAATAAACTACATACATATTCTAGACTACCCGATGCATTAGAATCGGACCACCATCTAGTACATTTACAAGAAGAAGGCTCATACAAATACCATGGCAGAGCCGAAGACCGGCCCTACAGTTCTACCCCAAAGGCACGCCCCAATGAACGAAGAGGCTATTGCAACAAAACGTCTAAGGTCAGTTAAACAAGAACAAAGCTAATTTTTTTCACTACAGATATCCATTAAATCATTATACCATTGCCATTTTTGCTATATGTTTACTTTAGCAGGTTAAATCGTAAAGATGGGTTCTCTTTAAATCAGGAGGCTGTAACGGTCACCCAAATCTTGCAGGCCTTCTTTGGTAACTAAGACTTTGTGAAATTTGTGTTATGCTATCATTGTCCTGTTGGGAAGTACAATGACACCAAACTAAGAATCCTCACAAAAGACATGATGTTTTTTAGGATTGTCTGATACTTGATGAAATCGTAAATTGTTGTCCACATGCTGCAGGTTTGTAGTAGCAGAGAGAGTGAAACAAGCCCAGACCATTATTAAATCACCGCAATGCTTCACCGTAGTGTATACAAACAGCAAATAGCGGTGTAAATGAAGCGCTGAGGTGAAGGGGTAAAGATTAAAATACACATCTTTCAAACAGCTTTACACTCTCCAACCGCAACACGTTTTGATAGCAAGCTATCTTCCTCAGGCAGTAGAAAGTGTATAAACAAAAATCCTTTTATAGGACTTGTGTCCAATCACAGTTTACAATTCATTATGACAACACAGGAAATGGACAGCCTATAATAATGAATAAAATCTCACAATCAATCTTTATAGACCCTAAAATTAATAAAATCTTATATTAATATGATAATATATATTCCATTACCATAATGGAAAAATCAGTCTCAAAATTCAGTCTAAAAAAGAAATTTTGCAATTCAGGGATATTAATGGTTAGCCTTCTCAATAGTTTAAATTTACCCCCTACGGGGATAATGTGCCCATTTTATAAATCCAGTAGGACTCTCGATTAATGAGATGTCCAAGGGGGTCCGAACTTGTCTCATCTATTTGATCTATCATTTGGAGTCTTTATTATGCACCATAGTAAAGTGCTTTGAGACACTGTGCAAAAGATAACCACCTTTATTCACCGTGGTGTATGACTCAATCTTCATTCTTCTAACTGCAGACATACCACTTACCTACGTCCAAAAATGTTTCTAGCTGTTTTTCATTGCTTCACAGAAAAAAATCCAAAAGCTCCTTGTCTGATTGACATAGATTTAACATACTGGAGTCAAAGTTTTATTATGCTTTTATGGTTATAGAGCTGTATGTCTTGGAATTTCGACAGGAAAAGTTAGTAAGCACTGTACCATGCAAACTAAATCCTCAGTACCTGCTGCCACAAAATCTTACAGCAGGTCTATTGCCATTATTCTATTCTTGACCACTGGCATCCTCAGAAATTTAGCAGCATTCAGTGATTTCTTCCTCTTTCAGCCAAGTCTAGGTAGTGTAGCAGGTATTCCATTAACTTTAAACTTGCAAACTATGCTTTCAACTGTATCTCTTGGAGCTTTCAATCTCCTGAACAAATTGTGAAAGATTGTGGTGTGGCCAGTTGCATGGCTTGAATCCCATAGAAACACTATAATATTACTGATCTGGAGGTCATTGCCCATGAGGAATAGGCTAAGGTTCCCAAGGAATGCCACTGGAAGATGATGTCTAGCTATGCATAATGTTCAGAACAGATAATAACAACCAAAGGTGCTCTACTAAGGTTTGATAACCCACACAGTTTTAATGAAGGGGTTAAATATTTCTAAGACTTCAGTAATAATCATTTAACCCCACCCAGCCTGTTTTCATCTTCATGACCAGGCCATTTTTTTCAATTCCGACAAGTGTCACTTTATGAGGTTATAACTCTTGAACGCTTTAACAGTTCCCAGTCATCTCAAAATTGTTTTTTTGTGACATATTGGACTTCATGTTACGGTAGTAATAAACTTAGGACAATATTTTTTATATTTATTTTTAAAAATATGGGAAATTTGGCAACATTTTTTGAAATGTTTGCAAGTTTAAAACTTTGAATTTTTATACCGTTAAACTAGAGAGATATCACACAAAATAAAAATAATAAATAACATTTCCCACATGTCTCTGTCACATCTGAACAATTTTTGAAACAATTTTTTTTGTGTTAGGAAGTCAGAAAGGTTCAAAGTTCATCAGCAATTTCTCATTTTACCAACAAAATGAACCTGAGTGGGGACATGTGTTTGTGTGGGTTGAGTTGAATGCTATTGGTGGCAATTTGACTACATAACATTTTGGATCAGTTCACATTTATCCTGTGCTCTATGCTGTGCACTTACATTCAGGTATCCAGCTACATCTCAGAAATACATGATTTAGGTGAAACCTCCAGTGAATCCATTCACTTAGGAGGCAACAGAGGTTCAGCGATGTCCATCTTTTCAAAGGTGCACGAAACTGTGTTGATTGCACTATTATGCTCGCCTAAAAATCTGTGTAAAAGATAGACACCGCCAGATCACATGGGGTATAAGGGATTAGGTGGCTTTAACCGCAAGGTCGATACGATCACAATGATACAGATTTATATATATATATCTTTTTTAGGTTCTATCATAATAAAATGTTTTTTTATAAAATAAAGTTTTTTTATATCACTGAATTTTGAAGGCTATAGTTTTTGTTATTTTTCAGCTGACAGAGTATTGTGAGGGTTTGTTTTTCGATGAGTTGAAGTTTTTTTTAGTACTATTTTGGGCCACATAATACTTTTTGACCGCTTTCTATTCTGTTTTTGTGAGGCAGAATAAAGAAGAAACAGCAATTCAAAAATTATTTTCTTTGAGGGTTTTCATGCTGTTCACCATGTCATAACAGAGGTAAGCCTTTATTATCCTATAACAGAGGTAAGACACCTTTATTCTTCGGGTAAGTACAATTACATGGATAATACATCTATATAGTTTCTGATATACAATATTTTTTAGATTATAAGACACACTTTTGCTTTTGTTTTCCATGCTGGAACATGGATGATGACAGTGCCCACCGGAGGCAACTTCCTCGCAGTTCAGGGCTTTGACCCCACCCTCCGTGAACCCGTGAAGCCACCTCATGCATCCCCTTCGGTAAGCCATGGTGGGCTATGTGCAAGGATGGGTGATATATGTATCAGGATGGGGGGACTTATATATCAGGAGGATGCAAATATATATACTAGGCTGGGGGATATACAGTGTATATACCAGGTTAAGGGGACATATATATCAGGAGGGGGCACATAAATATACCAGGATGGGAGTCATACAGTGTATATACCAGGATGGGGGCATATATACAGTATATTAGGAGGGTACACATATATATATACCAGGACGGGGGACATACAGTGTATTTACCAGTATGGTGGACAGACATAACAGAACAGTGGCATATATACCAGAATTGAGACAAATATACCTCAGTGGGGGACATATATACCAGGATGGGGGACAAATACACTGAAGACGGCACTGGCATTATAACACAGACCCTGTTTAACATTACAATTTTTTTTGCTCTTTTCCTTCAACTAATTTGTGGTGTGTTTTATAATCTGGTGTGTCTTATAAAATGAAGATATATGGTATATTTTGCCGTTTTTACATCATAAAAACAATTTTATAGAAATTTGCATTGCTGTATTCAAAGTGCTATAGCTTTTTTTAATTTCTTTGCTCATGGGTCTGTTTGGTGGCTTGTTTTTTGTGAGATAAGATTATGTTTTCAGAGGCACCATTTTTATTAATATATGTTTTTTAATAATCTTTTATTCCACTTCTTTGTCAGCTGTATGATGAAAATACATTGTTTTTACACCTTTTTTAGTGCTCAATTGAAGTCGTTAAAATAGTCTGAAAGTTTTATAGAGTGGGTTTTTATGGACATGGTTATACCAAATATGTGTAGTTTTTGGGGGGAATTTTTATTTTTTTAACATAAATACAGCTATTTAATTGAATATTGTTTTATAGATTTTCTGTTCTTTTCATTTTGCTTTATTAAAATATTTTTTTTTACTTTTTTACTTAGTCCCTCTATGAGACATTGCCTTCTGCTGCTCTAATTACAGACAATAAATGCTGGGTCTTGGCTGTAACATCATCCGGAGAACTGGGCACATGCTGCAGTACCAATCTATACGTCCTAGTGCTTGCGATCTAGGGTGTACAGCTACATGCAATGTTGTGAAGGGGTTAAGGTAGCATTTTGTAAAGAATTTAGAGATGCCATTTGGTACATGAGTTGGTTGAGTATTGCTATTTAGATTGTTCTTCTTTCATTGGTCTATTGCAAATAGCAAAAAGCTTTTCGATTTTACTCATAAATCTAATTTGCAATTAGGGTTGAATACTTGTAATTGCATTTGTAGATACAATTATTATTCTATACTCCATCATCAAAAGGAAAGTAAATTACTCAATAATTTAGAAGTTTTTCCATTTTGGTCTGTACTCAGTAACCTTTTGCACTTTATTTTCATTTGTAAAACTAAATTGAGAGGTTCAGCTGGATTATAAAATTTGCACTCTATTATTTTATCAGTTGCATTAAAGCTGAATGTCAGATTTCTTTTGAGTCTAACTTTTTCAACTTATTCAACATATATTTCTCATGTAAAACTAATAGCTTGCATTTAGAATAGCATTAACAATTCCTTAAAGTGCATTAAAATGTTTATTTTCTATACCAGATAAGATCATCACCAGATAAACATCATCATCCATCCCTAACCATCCCAAGCTAGTTAGCACTCATATCATTATCTCTAACACTGAGACCATATACAGAAGAAACATAAATAAACTGTTCAAATACAACTGTAAAGCACAAATTCGCTCCTCTGGAGCAAAAAATCGGCAGATACTTGCAGTAATCCAATGTTAGAACAGAGAAGAACGTAGTAACAGCTGGGGTGACTCCTGCACATGCGCAGAAGTAAAGTGCGCTCCAGGAATGGAGCGAGCGCAAACCGCATGTGCGCATGTGTTTCCTAAGCCACAGACATGCAAGGCGCATACCGCGCATGCACAGTGGGGTATGAAAGCTGCCGCATGCGCAGTGGGACCTGCCACATGGTATAGAAGATACCACAGGGGGCGTAGACATAATTAGGGATGGGAGGACTATATTATACCACAATAAGCCGGCGGCAGTTAACCCGTCAACACAGGGGGAACTGGATGCCGGCTTGAGAGCACTATAGTGCTATGTAGAACCTAAACAAGCGAGGATAAGGCACTATTTACCCCGAATCACGCACTAAGAAGTGCTTAATGGTAGTCACACATAAAAATGAGATGATGCTAACATATACGGTAGTCTACTCTATCTGGGTAACAGGCACAGTCTAAAATGATCAGGCTAAAGGGAGCAGGATGAATGTAATGTACTGACAAGAAGGAAAGAATCCAGGGGTAATTCTAAGGAACCTTACATGGTATAACATTCATTCTACATGGGAGGTATTCACTATTTCTATTAAAATGAAAGAGGGATAGACAAGAGAAAGTAAGGTGAACTGTTTACTTAGATGATGCTTATAGCATATGGGAATAATAAGTATTATAATAACTATATGGGATATGTATTAACCAGATACAGGGATATATAGGAAAATGAAAACAATATCTTGTTAAAATAAGGGTGGGAGTGTATACTCATATATTTACGTATATATATATGTATATATATAAGATCCTAAAAACAGGCAGCACTCCTTCATTTAGTGAAGTGGACGTTTATTTCACCACCCCATGTGATGCAACGTTTCGGAGTAAATGACTCCTTTCTCAAGCATTTCTATTTTTTATGTATATATATATATATATATATATATATATATATATATATTATTATATACAGAAGAAAAGGGGGAAAAGGGAAATAGAGACAAAAGAAGGTGGGATATAATAATAAGGTCACAACAGGAGTCTGGTATGTTTTTGGACAGAAAAAACTACCGGGAGTAAAACGAGAGGACATCACCCCAGGGTGTTCAAAGGAACAAACCCAGGTAACAGCACAATAATGTAAATAAGCAGAGGAGATGCAGCACAGAAACATTTACAAAATTGCATATGCATACTATGTGTCTATAAACAGAACCAAAAGTGACCGAGATACCTGGGACGACACGAAGTTTTATGGTTGGAATCTAAGATTGTCTGAAACACGTACCTAGGCAGATTAACAATGCACAAATGGACTTGAGGGTATGATGAAAGCAAAATAATAAAAATTATCTCCTTATCTTTCCTAACGTCACTGTTTCGGGTGATCCAATAATCTAGCATGTATATGCACAATATGACAATGTGAAATTAAGGGACTAATTGTGTAGATATGACCCTATGAAAGGAAATATGACTCGGTCCTCCCCATCCTCTTCACAGGATAACCGTTCCGAAAAAACCCTCCAGGATAAAGAAACGACTATACACAAATCCTGGATCCTGCACAATAAGGTACTATATCACTCGGATGGCATTGGGTCTTTGACTCACAAATACAGTGGAGTGTCATATCATACAAGGACACTTTCCACTTCTTTTGAACCAGATACATATAAGCCCCTGATGAGTCTCTGTACTACAATGGAGATGAAACGCCTGGAAAAGGGCATTAAACCACACTGTTGGTATAAAGGACATATGACGGAATATACTGTTTGACATGGACAGGTGGACAAACAGACGCATAACCTGAACTAACCGCAGGGTCGAACACTACATCAGACTCGATAAAGGATATACCATTGACAGACTTTAGAAAAATCCATCCAGGGACTGTTAGAGGAAATATATATAGATATATACAAGAAAGTGACTGTCTAGAAGTAGGTCCAAACTTGAGATATATTCATTGTGTGTTTGTGTGTTGTAAGGGAGGGTGGGTAATCACGAATCACTGTCACCTTTATCACAAGATTTTACCATTAAAAAGAATGTATACCTTTAATAGAGTCTTCCCCACATTTTGAATAAAATTAGATAATTAGGGATACTCCAGTATCGTGATCGGTGAACCCTCAACGTATTTTGACTCATCAGGGTCAGCCCTAATTTAGCTATTTTCAGTAATTATTGGTTTACTAGCTCATGGTGTTTTCTCCTGAATAATCCAGGTTTATATTTTATCATTTAATGTATACATAATATTCTGGTTTTTTTTTGACTTATGGTTACAAATTTAGTGAACAAAACATGCTTTGTTTTACATTCTAGCTGTATATACTAGTAATCAAATGGTACAAATAGTGTTACTCTGAGATAAACCTTTCATTAGTTTTCATCTTTACTAATAACAAATTTTAATATATTTCTTGTCTACTTTAGGGTAATTGAGTGAGGGATGAATGTTTGTTGTTTTTTTTTTTTTTTTTTAAACTATATTATTTGTAATTTTTGTATTTTATCTTTTTTCCTTCATGTGCTATCATTAAATTTTGTGGTTTGTCCCTCAAAGTTCGAAAAGACCTTTGGGATACGGAGACCAATGAAGATAACGGAGCTGATGCTGCCTTTATTTTATTGAGCATAGTTTATCTGAGAATAGGGAAATCATAAATGATAAAAAGCTAATTCTGATGCCTGATTACTCCATCAAGTGTACACTGTTGTGTCATTCATACTGCTGCAGGATTGCTCCCAGAGTACTACTGAGTGACAGCAACTCTGGACTAGTTTACTGGCTTCAGGAAGGAACAATTGAGTATAGTTTAAACACACATATTTGGCATCTAATGTGTACATGTCATTTAATTGAAGAAAAAAACTGCACTGGTTGCTAATGATGGGTAACATAGCAGATAAGATAATGCTGTTTAGTGCCACGTGACATATTTTCTCACATTTTTCAGTACTCTTTTAAAAACTGCATTTTATGGCTGTATGGGCATGGTCAACAGTTGATAGGGAGCAGTGCAATGTGATAACAGAGAAGGGATTAACAGAGATCCTGACTGAGCTGTGTGGAGCCAGATGACAGATCAGAAGCTTGTGCCAAAGAAAAAGTAGTCTGCCGTGATTCAGACATGCTGACATTGCTTAGCAACTGTACTTTAACCTGAACTAATCTGATACATTGTTTCCTCCCCAGCTGCAGTCAGGAGTGTGTGCCACAACCTCTCCCTTTTATGGTCACATGCCCCGTATTCAGTCTGAAGATGGATCTGGCTGAGATCCATATTCAGTCTGAAGATGATCTGGCTGAGAATGAACATATGTCTGCTCAGACACAGTGTAGGGGGACACCTTGTGGAAGGTTTATGAATGGTTTTCAAACAGAATTTTCTAATGAAGTACATTTAAAAGTTTATTAAAATCACTTGCTCTACATTATTATTAAATAAAAATTTAATTGGCGGTTATGCTTTATGGCAGTGGCGGACACATCTCATCTGCAGTAGGTTCAGCCACACATGCGCCAGTAGCCTGGAGAGGCCCCAGAGTGTAGGGGGGCTCAGTTGAATGAAGGTCTGATGTCCTATGTGGATTAGTTTGTATTTTGAATTGAAGCATTTTTTTTTTTTAAAGTTCCACAATAAATGGGAAGTTTTACATATAATTTAATTGCCAGATTTATCAGCCTCCTTTTTGAAGTTACGTAAATAAATTGTATGGTTGTTACAACAATAAATGAATACAGAAAAAACAATATCTGTGATACAAATGAGTGCATCACAAAATTGTTATTGTGTATGACCATATGTTATATATTCTTTTGTACACATGTCTACAATGTAATGCATATGTAATGTGGAAATGGGCATCTGTACTTTTGTTTATAATGTGCTTACTTTGAATATACATGTAAATGTGCGAGTGTTTACATGGTAGGTCTTGATAGTGGGGGGTCTATAAACAAATCCTGCACAGGGGCCCTTCACTGTAAGTGTCCAACCCTGATATGCACATATGCCAAAAATGGCTGCTGCATTTCCTGCCTTGGCTTTAATGCAAGATATGATTGTCACTGCTGACTGGTTACACTGTAGCATGCAATATGATAGCTGAAAGGCATTATGGGGAATCCCGCAAGCACGTCTGAAGTTATGTCAGCCTTCTGTAACTGATGAATTCTTTTGCAATGTGTAAAAAGGCATTGGGGGGGGGCGATTTGTACAAGTCATGCTAGGGTCAGACTTGTGTCTGGACCTAGCCTGGCGCATGCGGCAGAAACATAGAAAATTTCTGCCTCAGCGAACAGCGTTATCAGCAGGTACGATATGCACTTTTGATGAGCACACAGAAAACGCTGCAGACTGTGTTTCCTGTACGCTCATCAAAAGCGCATATCCTGGAGATCTCTTTGGAGCTGGAAGCTGCGGTAAGCGTCCGATTGTCATAGAGATCAATAGCCAGGCAGCGCATACCGTTACCTGCTGGTAACACTACGCGCTGAGGCACAAATTTTCTACGTTTCTGCTGGATGCGCAAGGCTAGAGGCAGACGCAGGTCTGACCCTAGCCTTATCCAAATTTGCTGAGAATGCAGATGTCACAAGATTCTACTTGATTTTTCTTGGCAATGAACTGATTTGATCATCTCTAGTTTTCAGCGGATTTATCAGTTGCAACATTTTTAGGCAAATGTATTTCAGTTCGCTCTCTCAGAGTGATTTTATGTTCTCCTGAAATGTGTTTACACATTTTTCAAAAACTTATTGGAATATAGGACTTTTTGCATTTAAAAGTCCCCAAAGAAATTAGACAAAAATACAGCGCATTTTTTATTTTGTGCACATCATGCAATTTGAAGAATTTGGTCTAAAAATAATGCCAATGAATACCAAAAGATGAAAAAACAAAAGTGATTAAAAAAAAGATGTTAATGATTAATTGTGCCCTTAATGTTTAGAGCAACACATTACCGGTATTGTAAATTAAGTAATCTACCTAGACTGAATTTGGGATCTGTTGTAGGTTATGAAATGGACATTATAGAAATATTGGAGGTTGAGTAGTAATTGCTAAAATAGTTACTGTAGACTGATATTAATATGTAATACCACATTTATCTAGATAAGTTGAATTCTATGACATACTGGGTCTGCTATGTATATAGGAGGACACAGAATTGGCTAACTGCTGGACATCATCAAATCCTGTCATTTTATTTTTGAATGTTATATTTCTTTATGTTTGAATATTTGTAATTTGCTTTCGCAATGTGATGCATCACTGAGGTTAGAACATGTTTAAGCCCAGTTGTATATGAAATAAATAATGTTCACTTTAGTTTGCCAAATGCTACAGCTCATACAAATGTCTTACGAGAAGTATCACCTTTGCATTACTCAGAATTTAGGAGTAAAAATGTCACAGTGGTGGGCTTTTATAGAGTAAATGCTTTAAATGTGTGGAAAATGAGGCTTAGCACTGAAACCTGATACAGAGACTTGGTATTCTCACCTAATAAAATAAAAAAAAGTAAATTATAAAAACTATTTAAAGTAACCAGGAGTGGTGTGATCATCTCAGGGATGTTTAACCACTTCAGGATCATAAAAAGCTGAAAGCAATAGTGTTTCTGGACTTATACAGCTTTATGATTAATGGCGGCCTTGTTTGCTCTAAAAACCTAACAGAGCTGTTTGCAAGTACAGTTGTGATCAGTGGAAACTCTGTAACCTTCTAGGGGAGCATCCTTCTGCCATATCTCCCAAATGCTTGGTAGAGTATGTAATATGGAACAGAATTGTGACTGTTTTAATAGAGCCAGTTGAGCGGTATAGAGAGGACCGCTCCACAGCTCTGTGCTCTGTTGTACTGGAGGTCTGGAGAGATCAGGCGACGGGCACCGCTCCACACAGCAGAGATCTGGCTGAACAGAACAGGGACCAGGGCTGCGGACTCCACCTGCAATGCACACAGGGTGAGTGGCACACACATGCAGTGGGTCCCTGCTGCACTGACACAGTGTGCCGGAATCACTTTCACAGCAGCAGTTTCGGCACCTTGTATCAGTGCACTGGCGACCACTGTTTTGTAGAGAGGGTGGGTGGTGATGTTAGGGGCTGGGGCGGCCAGTAGGAGCCCTGGGGGTGGTGGCATTCAATACTGTACAGTATTGAGGGGGCGAGCCTGTATGAAATGGCGGTGGCTGGCCATACTGGGAATAGGGGAGGGGGCGTGATTGTGCAAGAGTAGGTGGAAATGACCAGTTCTCCATTTACATGCACAATCACGCCCCCTAGACGTTCCCTGCCAGCCGCAAATGTGTTATATCTAGGAAACCCTGCAAAATGTTGACAACATGTATATTGCAGATTGTCAACATTTTGCAGCCTAGATATACATATGAAATATAGCAAAAGCCCGGACAACCCCTTTAACATTGGATTTATCCAACCAGCAGAGCAGCAGCTGTGAGGTATTTTTACTTAAAACTGTTCAAGTGCTGTCTCACAAAACGTGTTAAAATGACATGCTATCTGATTAATGCCCTCTCGGTGCTTTTTTTCCATCCACTTTCTCCTCAGATATATTTGAAACAATATTACATCCTGCTCTAAAATAACAATCTTGAAAGAGTACATGTGTATGATCTGAATTAATACAAAACCTACAAATATGACCACAAAAAGGAGTAAAGTAGTACATTTTATTGATACATATAAATAAAATGACAGTAAAACACAAATCACAGTGGAAAAAAAGAATATACGGGGTGGGCCATTCATATGGATGCACCTAAATAAAATGTGAATGGTTAGTGATACCAACTTCCTGTTTGTGGCACATTAGTATATGGGAGGGGAGAAACATTTCCAGATGGTGCTGACCATGGTGACCATTTTGAATTTGGCCATTTTGGATCCAACTTTATTTTTTTCAATGGGAAGAGGGTCATGTGACACATCAAACTTATTGAGAATTTCGAATTTCATAAGAAAAACGATGGTGTGCTTGGTTTTAACGTAACTTTATTCTTTCATGAGTTATTTACAAGTTTATGACCAATTATAAAAAGTGCTCAAAGTGCTGCTCATTGTGTTGCATTGTCAATGTAACCCTCTTCTCCCACTCTTGACATAGTGATAGCAACACTTCAGAAGAAATACTAGCACAGGCTTCCAGTATTCATTGTTTCAGATGCTGCACATCTTGTATCTTTACAGCATAGACAATTGTCTTCAGATGAGTGATGAGGCAAACTTTTTTGTGAATCGGGAAGTTAACAAACAAAACCACCACAATTGGTCTAACACTAACCCACAGTGGATAGATCCCTCCAAGACTGTTGGAACACAAAATTCATGGTATGGTGTGGTATATGGGGTACAAAGATAGTGGGGCCATTCTTCATCAATAGAAACCTCAAAGACTCTGGATATCTGAATCATGTAGCAATTTCAGATATTCAGTTGCATTGAGGTTTCCATTGATGAAGAATGGCCCACTATCTTTGTACCGTATCTTTTACACCATACCATCAATTTTTGTGTTCCAACAGTCTTGGAGGGATCTATTCACTGTGGGTTAGTGTTAGCCCAATAGCGGTGGTTTAGTTTGTTAACTTCACCATTCTCAAAAACGTTTGAGTCATCACTCATCTGAAGGCAATTGTCTATGCTGTGAATATACAAGATGTGCAGCACCTGAAACAACAGATACTGGAAGCCTGTGCTAGCATTTCTTCTGCAGTGTTGCTATCACTATGTCAAGAGTGGAAGAAGAGGGTTGCATTGACAATCCAACACAATGGGCAGCACTTTGAGCACATTTTATTAATTGGTCATAAACTTGTAAATACCTCATGAAAGAATAAAGTTATACTAACATCAAGCACACCATTGTTTTTCTTATGAAATTCTCAATAAGTTTGATGTGTCACTTGACCCTCTTCCCATTGGAAAAAATAAAGTTGGATCCAAAATGGCCAAATTCAAAATGGCCACCATGGTCACCACCCATCTAGAAACGTTTTCCCCCTCCCATATACTAATGTGCCACAAGCAGGAAGTTGATATCACCAACCATTCCCTTTTATTTAGGTGAATCCATATGGCCCACCCTGTATAATGTACCACATGACAAAATTATATAATCTGTATAATAGGCATAAGCAATATGGAGTGGGTATAAACTGTAACAAATATCAACAGACCATCCAAAATAAATAGTAAGGTAACAGTGCTAAAGGTCCTTAATAAATAAAATGCATCATGCTATACAAATCTTATCAGGACCGCTCAAAAATACCCTAAAAAGCTGATTTCAGCCTGTTTCCTCTAAAAAGATTGTGTTTGGCCTCAAACAAGTGACTGCCAAATCCTTTTGTTTTCCCTTAAAAGGCTGTGTTTGGCCTCAAACCAGTGATTGCCAAATCCTTCAGTTTCCCCTAAAAAGGCTTTTTTTGGCATTAATCTACTGATTGCCAAATCATTTGGTTTCCCCTAAAAGGTTTTTTTTTACCTCAGTCAGTCGATCAGTGATTGCCAAATCCTTATGTTTCCCCTAAAAGGCTGTGATTGGCCTCAAACAACTGATTGCCAAATACTTTTTTTACCCTAAAAAAGCTGTGTTTGGCCTCAAACAACTGATTGCCAAATACTTTTGTTTCTCCTAAAAGACTGTTTTTGGCCTCAAACAAGTGATATACAAATCCTTCAGTTTGGCTGGGGTCACACTTGCGTTTTTGTTCATGAGTTTTTGGAGACCTGCATTTTGTAAAAATCATGTAAAAACGCACCCATAGGCCCCCATGTTAAAAAACGCATGCCCTAATAGCAAAAACGCATGTGTGACAGTACCATGCGTTTTTGTGTGCGTTTTTGCTATTATGTGATTAGCTGACATCAAAAATGCATGCAAAAACGCATGGTACATTAGTACCATTTAGTACCATCCAAAAACGCATGCGTTTTCCATAGGAGCCCATGTTAAAAAAACGCATGCGTTTTTAGAAAACGCATGCGTTTTTGGATGGTACTAAATGGTACTAATGTACCATGCGTTTTTGCATGCGTTTTCCACAGGGGCCCATGTTAAAAAAAAGCGTGCGTTTTTTAGAAAATGCATGCGTTTTTTTAACATGGGCCCCAATGGAAAACGCATGCACTATTTTTTGGTGCTGTTTTAAAAACGCATGCAAAAACGCAGGGTGCCATCAGACACCTTAAAAAACTCATGCTGACATGAAAAAACGCATGGAAAAACACATGAGTTTTTTTAAGTCACAAAAAAAACTCATGCCAAGCGTGACCCCAGCCTTTCTCTTAAAAAAGCTGTGTTTGGCATCAAACAGCTGATTGCCAAATCCTTCAGTTTCCCCAAGAAAAGTTATTTTGGCCTCAAACAACTGATTGCTAAATCCTTCTGTTTCCCCTGAAAAGGTTTCATTTCGCCTCAAACAAGTGATTACTAAATATTTGTGTTTCAGTTAAAGGTTTTTATTGGCCTCCAAAAAACCCATTGTCAAATCTCTGTGTGTTGCCAACTAACCTTTTATTGGGCCTCAAACAGCTGATTGCCAAATCCTTCTTAGGCTGGGGTCACACTTGACATGAGTTTTTTTTGTGATTTAAAAAAACTCATGCGTTTTTCCATGCGTTTTTTCATGTCATCATGAGTTTTTCAAGGTGTGTGATGGCTCCCTGCGTTTTTGGCTGCGTTTTTAAATCCGCACCAAAAAATAGTGCATGCACTATTTTTTGGTGCGTTTTGAAAAACGCATGCGTTTTTGAATGGCACTAATTGTACATGCGTTTTTGCATGCGTTTTCCATAGGGCCCCTGTTAAAAAACGCATGCGTTTTTGGAAATGCACCAAAAACGCATGGTACTGTCACACATGCGTTTTTGCTATTAGGGCATGCGTTTTTTAACATGGGGGGCCTATGGGTGCGTTTTTACATGCGTTTTTGAAAACGCAGGTCTCCAAAAACGCTTGTAAAAAAGTGTGACCCTAGCCTTATTCCACTAAAAAATGGCTGTGTTTGTCCTCTAAAAACTGATTGCCAAATCTTTCAGTTCCCTTAAAAAGGCTTTATTTGGCCTCAAACAAGTGATTCACAAATATTTGTGTTTCTGTCATGATTTCCACAATGTCCTTGTCTGCTATGTTACTATTGTGTGGAAGCTATCAGTTGTGGTACACACGCACCTGCGCTTCTCTCACAAAACCTAAGTATTTAGCGCAGAACCGCTAAATACTTAGAGCGCAGGTGTGTGGACATGGCCTATGTTTATGCATGGTTTATGTGTAATGTAAATTTTTGTACAAACCTATAGCTTTATGGATGTGACTGTGTGACATCCATGTGCATGGACCAAAAGCCAAAATGTTAAAACTTAAAAATAAAGAATTTTATACTTACCTCCCTCCAGCACTGCTTGTTCCTCTCACTTTTGAGGTCGCTCATTAGGCTCATCTAATATTCACTTCACTGAGCAAAACAGTGGACCAGGAGTGAGAGGAGCAGCGGCGCTGGAGGGAGGTGCTTATACAATGACAGGCTGTCTGCGTGCTATCCACGGATAGCACACAGACAGCACACGTGTCAAACAATCCGTGACACAAGTATACATGCCCCCCCAAAACACAGCCTGTCTCACACGTCTGTGGTTTGCACCGATGTGTGAAACAGACCTAAAATGTAGCCATTCACTACAATACTTATATGTTTTTCTGTTCTTTTTCTTCTTCTTCCTTGCAACTAATGTGATCAAGGCCATTGTTTTGGACGAAACACGTTACAAAAAGCTTGCCTGAGTTCCCTGCACCAATAAAGACATTTTCTTTGCATTGAAAAGGAGTGGCGCATTTGCTTCAATTTTCCTTGATCATCCACATGGATTAAAACAGTTTTTAGGTGTCTAGCAGGTTCTAAATCTAAAAAAGTGTTCACATAAGAGGATATTCACATTTGCAAATAGTAAAATAAAAAATAATCATGATGGTAAATAATGGGGATCAAGTCAATTTATTTGCAGCATCAGTCAGATATCTATGTATATGGGTTCCCGGGGGTCCATACATATTGTAGGTTGCATGCAGTGCAGGCGATCAGATATATCAAACAAGTAGTAATACAATTAATATAATTTTTTACATTATAAATTTGTGCGGTAATACAAGATGGATAAGTGTTATCACTGTCAACATATCTACAGCTTGTATATATCAAATGGCCACATCTATAAAAATCCACAGTATGAAGCCAAATTTTACTATTTGATTTTATGGGATAATTAAATAAACTCAAGAACTATAAACTTCCCATTGTTGGACCTTTCGTTGCAACAAATCTGCTAGAATTTGATGGAATATGCTTTAATTTATTATTATGAAATAATGTAGGTAGAGATGGGCGAACCCGCCGATGTTCGGGTTTGGCAAATCTGGACAGAGTTTTCTTTTTAAAGAGAACCCGCCACCCCTCTGGTGCTTTCCAAAGTGAAAATACCACTGATGCAGTGTGTATGCTGCATTCAGGGAAGGTGTGTACCATGTATGTACCCCATTCCCCCCATATAACCCAAAAAACTGTTTGGAAAGTTCAGAGTTAAGGGGTCTGGTGGGTCTAATTTGATTTGGCAGTCCTAGCCACCAACACAGTCCTTTCCGCTTCCTGCCTCTTTGTTCCGCCTCCTCTTCTGTGTGTGACCTCCTTCTCTTCGGCGCCTGCACATCAGCGTGTCAATTCATGCAGCCGCACAACAAGCACCTGGTAGGAGCAGGTCCTGGCTGCTGTAATGGCGCATGCGTGTGATGCAAGCGCCAGAGCCCACCCTGCCTAAAATTATGTTGTATGCAGGGCGGGCTCTAGTGCTTGCATCACACACATGCGCTGTTACAGCAGCCGAGACCTGTTCCTACCAAGTGCTTGGTGTGCGCCTGTGTGAATTGACACACTGGGGCACAGGCACCAAAGACGAAGAGGCCACACACAGAAGAGGAGTTGAAACAAAGAGGCAGGAGGCGGGGAGGACTGTGCCAACGGCCAGGACTGTAAAATCAGATTAGACCCACCGGACCCCTTAACGCTGAACTTTTCAAACTGTTTTTTTTTGGGTTATGGGGGGGTACAGACATGGTACACACCTTCCCTGAATGCAACATACACACTGCATTCAGTGGTGCTTTCACTTTGGAAAGCACCAGGGGGGTGACAGGTTCTCTTTAAAGTCTGGGTTCGGAACCAGACTTAACCCAACCTTAAACTCAAACCCTGAACCCCGAACTTTAAAGTTATGACATTTTGACTGGGGAGCTTGGGGCTGTAAAAATAACCAAAACATTGATTAAACATCAGCGTCATACTAACTGGAGACGGCGCCCTTACACTTCAAAGCCACTCATTAACTTCCTGATTTATTCACTGGACTGGCTCCAACAGCCAATCACAGATGCTCATTGTCCAAGCATACATCTTGCAAATTGCTTGAGGGTCTAGTTTCCACACTGAAGTCTCTTGTGGGCTGTATCCACTGTTTAAGCAGATCAGGGGCTCTTCAAATGCGACATGATGCCCACAGACCATTCCATCCCAATCTCCGCTCCAAAATGTCAATCCTTACCTTGCAAGCCCTGCTGTGTACCCAAAAGTGTTTTTTCTGCCACATATGGGTTATCAGTGTACTTAGGACAAATTGCCCAACAAATTTCATGGTCCATTTTATCTTGCTGTCATTGTGAAAATGAAAAAAATTGAGGTTAAAAGAACATTTTTGTGGAAAAAGAAGTATTGTTTGCATTTTCACAGCTCAACGTATGAGGCATCTGGGGGTTCAATGTGCTCACCAAACATCTAGATACATTTCATAGAGGATCTAGTTTCTAAAAATGTGGTCACTGTTCCACTGTTGAGGCACATCAGGGGCACATCAGGGGCTCTCCAAACCCAGCTTGGTGTCAGCTAATGATTCCAGACAATTTTCCATTCAAATAGTCAATTAGCAATCCTTCCTAGCCTTGATGTGCACCCAAATGGTGGTTTTCCACCTCATATTGGATCAGGGCTGCCATAAGGGAATGATTGCTTTGACTCCTGAGAGGGGCCCATTGAAGAGGGTACGGGGCCCAAAGAAGATTGAGGCCTAGCTGTTTGGGCACTGAGGTAATTAATCAGTGTCCAATCTCCGTGCCCCGCACCCTCACCTCTTCCACAGGCCAGTGGCCACTGAAGCAGAGGGGGCCGGCTGGCCAAGACTGACATCTTCAGAGATGGCAGGCTTGGCCAGGTTTGTACTGCACATGCACCTAATAGTCTGCCATGTGCAGTACAACCAGGCAGTCACTGCACAGCACATGCTGCCCCAGCAGGATTTAGATGTGGAGCTGCTGCTCACGTCTGATAAGCATGATTGATTGATGTCTGTCTGTGTGTCTGTCTGTCTCTACACAGCACTATACTGTATATACAGGTACATTCTACACCCTGTATTACAGTGTGTCTGTATATACTGTAATTATATAGTGTGGATCTGTGTGTACAATATGGTGCTGTGCATACAAGATAAAAAGTCAGACATCTACTATCCATACAACCTGCAGCTGTCTAGTGTGCATACAGCCAGCATCATCTATTATGCATACAACCAGCAGTCATCTATTGTGCATAAAGCAGGTAACCATCTATTGTGCATACAGCCAGCTGTTGTCTACTGTGCATACTGCCCACAGCCATCTATTGTGCAATACACCCAGAACCTTTTATCATGCCTACAGCCAGTAGCCGTATTTTGTCTATACAGCCAGCAGCCTTCTATTGTGCATAAAGCCAGCAGCTGTCTATTGTCCATACAGCCAGGAGCCATCTATTGTGTAATATGTCAGGCCCCACGGGACGGAGGTACTCGGTACCGGACCGGACGGTGCCGGGGAAGTCACGGGTGGCTTGGTCCGGACCGTGTCCCTGGCTCGGCAAATAAAGGGTGATATTTACAGGGGAAATGTCACTCGTGACGCCACCCACTTGATGCGGCCAGTGATGGGGGCCGCCGCTGCTGCAGACCTCCGGGGGTGATGTGATGGCAGCGGAGATGGTGTAATTCCAGTGGGAAGAACTGTATCCCCCGGGGCAGTAAGGGTTAAGTCTATGGTGAAGTTGTAGCACACTTACTGGCAGATGCTGCAGGGATCTCTCCTCCTAGCTGGTGCTGACAGGCTGGATCCTGTATGGAGAGAAAAGCTTGCACACAGAGACTCAAGGGAAGCAGTTCCATGGTTTTCCAAAGCTTTACTCCAAGTTCTTTCAGTTACTTTACAAGTCATTTGCAGTTCTTACAAGTTACAGTACACGGGCACATTCTCCCTCTCCGGGTTCCCTTTGCTCTGCAGCCAGGCCTCTCTCTCTGTGACCCCTCACACAGTCTTTAGTGTCCTTTCCGGGCTGTCTACGGTCTCCGGCTAGAGCCGACACTCTACTCAGCCCAGCCTCCAGCAGTCCTCAGCACGAGGCTCTACCAGCCTCTCTCCTTTCTGTTCCTCTCAGTATACTAGGAGGGCTACTCCGCCTGCAGTCAGTGGCTTTAACTGCTGTCTAGGGCACGGGTTCCACCGTCCCTCTCTGTTCTGGCACACTGCTGGTGGCATCAGCGTCGGATGGGCTTTCTCTCCCCTCTGGCTCACACTGGCTCAGTACGGATTCTGCGCTCGTCGGCCTTGCACTCACAGGACGTGTGTAAGTCTTTCTGTCTTTGCATCTCAGCTCACATCGGCCTACTACTTTCCTTCACTCCTCCCCCTCACTATATACTCTCAAGTCACCTGACTTCTGGTGTGCCCAACCCACTCCTCTGATCCACCACCCCTCAATCTCATAGAGTTCTAATCTCAGGGCTGGATGTAAACCTTCTCTTACACGTGGGTTATGTGGGCTGTGAGGGTGTTGTTGCGCAACAAGTGTCCTACCTGCCTGGCTGCAGTTCCCTTTGTGGCCTACTGGATGCAGGGGCACCACAAATACACCCACAGCCAACTATTATACACACAGCCAGCATCCATATTTTGCATATACTTGTGTATACAGCCATCAGCTGTCTATTGTTCATAATGTCATAATGTCAGCAGCCATCTATTATGCATACAGCCAGCAGCCATCTATTGTGCAATACACCTGCAGTAGTCTAATATGTATACGGCCAGCAGCCATCTATTGTGCGTGCAGCCAGCAGCTGCCTCTTGTGCAATACGTCCACAGCCATGTATTCTGCATTCAGCCAGCAGTTGTTTATTGTGCAATACACCTGTAGCCATCTATTATGCATACAGCTAGCAGCCGTCTATTATGCAATATACTACCAGCTGACTGTTGTGCAATACTCCCAGAGCTTTCTATTGGGCAATATGCTCCCAGCAGTCTGATGTTCAATACGCCCTCAGCAGTCTATTGTGCAATACGCCTGCATCTGTCTATTGTGTAATAGACCCCCAGTAGTCTATTGTGCAATATGCCCAGTAGTCTATTTTGCAATACGCCCCCAGCAGTCTATTGTGCACTGTGCCCTCAGCAGTCTGTTGGGCAATATGCCCGCAGCCACCTATTATGCAATACGCCCCTAGCAGTCTATTGTGCAATACACCTATAGCCTTCTATTATGCAAACAGCCAGCAGCTCTCTATTGTGCAATATGCTTGCAGCCGACTATTGAGCAATACACCTGCAGCCATCTATTGTGTATATAGCCAAGAGCTTTCTATTATGCAATACTCCCACAGCTGTCTATTGTTAAATACGCCCCTAAAAGCCTATTGTGCAATACGCCCTCAGCAGTTTATTATGCAATACGCCTGCAGCTGTCTGTTGTTTAATTTGCCCATCTCCATATATTGTGCAATACGCCCCCCAGCAACCTATGGTGCAATATACCCCCAGCAGTTTATTGAGCAATACGCCCTCAGCTGTCTATTGTGCATATAGCCCGCAGCCATCTATTGTGTAATACACCCACAGCTGTCTATTATACATACAGCCAGCATTTTGTATATACTTTTGTGTATACTGCCAGCAGCCGTCTATTGTTCATAATGTCAGCAACCCTCTATTATGCATACAGCCAGTAACCATCTATTGTGCAATACGCCTGTAGCAGTCTAATATGTATATGGCCAGCAGCCGTCTATTGTGCATACAGCCAGCAGCTGCCTCTTGTGCAATATGTCCACAGCCGTGTTTTCTGCATTCGGCCAGCAGCTGCCTATTATGCAATACACCCATAACCATCTATTATGCATACATCCAGCAGCCATCTGTTGTGCAATACTCCCACAGCTATTGTGCAATACGCCCCCAGCAGTCTATTGTGCAATACACCCTTAGTAGTCTATTGTGCAATACGCCTGCATCCATCTATTGTGCAATATTCCCCTAGCAGTCTATTGTACAATATGACCCCAGTAGTCTATTGGGCAATACGCCCTCAGCAGTCTATTGGGTAATACGCCCTCAGCCACCTATTGTGCAATATGCCCCTAGCAGTCTATTGTACAATATGCCTGCAGCCATCAAATTTGTAATATGCCCGAAGCAATCTATTGTGCAATATGCCCGCAGCAGTCTCTTGTGCATTGTACACAGCCCCCAGCGGTCTATTGTACATACAACCCCCAGCTGTCTATTGTGCGTATAGCCCACAGCCTTCTCTATTAATTATACAGTCAACAGCTGTCTCTATTGTGTAATCTCTATTTAGTATACAGTCTGCAGCAGTCTCAATTGTGTATATAGCCCACAGCAGTCTCTATTGTGTATTCGACATACCGCAGTCTATATTGTGTGTCTATATATATATATATATATACTGGGGTGGAGGCAAAGCTGGGGTGGAGGCCAGGTGAAGACTTAATGTGGCCCCAAAGTTTTGCCAGTAGGGGCTCCTGAAATTTCTGGTGATAGCTATATATATATATATATATATATATATATATGAGATATCAGGCTACTTAGCACACATTACCCAACACATTTTGGGAACCATTTTATCCTGATGCCCATGTGAAAATAAAAAAATTGACGCTGACAGAGTTTTTGTGGAAATTTTTTTTTTTCGTTTTCACAGTTCAACGTTATAAAATTCTGCGAAGCACCTGGGGGTTCAAAGTGCTCACCACGCATCTAGAAACATTTCTTAAGGTGTCTAGTTTCCAAAATGTGGTCACTTGTAGGGGTTTCCATCATTTAGGCAAATCAGGGGTTCTCCAAACGATTCCAGACAATTTTCCCTTCAAAAAATGAAATGGTGCTACTTCCCTTCTGCGCTCTGCTTTGCACCCAAACAGTAGTTTTCCATCACTTTATAAGGTATCAGCATACTCAGTACAAATTTACCAACAAATTTTAAGCTCCCTCTTATTTTGTTGCCATTTTGAAGATGAAAAATATGAGACTAAAGGAACATTTTTGTGGAAAAAAAAGTTGTTTTTTTTCATTTTCACTACTCAATGTACAAAACACCTAGGGGTCCTAGTGTTCACCACATATTTAAATTCCTTGGGGGCGGGGTCTAGTTTCTAAAATGAGTTCCTTGTGGGGGGGTTTCCACTTTTGAGGAAAATCACGGGTTCGCCAAATGCAACATTGTGTCAGCTAACAATTTCATCCAATTTTCCCTTCAAAAAGTCACATAGTGCTCCTTCCCTTCTGAGGCCTGCTGTGCGCACAAACAGTGGTGCTCCACCAAATGTGGGGTTTTGACATACGCAGGAGAAATTGCACAACAAACTGTCTGGAACATTTTTTACTTTTACCATTATGAAAATTCAATATTTGAGGCTAAAGTAACTGTTATGCCCATTTAGGAGCAGCAAGCTAAATATCCATAATGTTATACCAGTTACAACCCATAGAGGTCACTAGATATCCATTTATCCTGTTTCCACATACATGAGAATTTCACCTTTAAAGGGAACCAACCACCCCAATGACCCCCCCGGACTATTAATATCAGTCCCTACACACAGCACATACATGTGCTGCAATGATTTTTGCTAAAAAAACTGTTTTTTAAAACTAAAGATAATGATTTTTAAAGTTTAAACCGAATGGACGGATGGGCGGTACTTATCTGTGGCAAAAGCCGAGATATGATGCCAATCATCCTCCCGTCTCCCCTCGCAGCAGTTATGGACAGCCCTTTGTGCAGCGTCACTGCCTGGTGCACGGGATCTCATGCCCGTGCACACGTCATCATCTACAGCCGGGAAGCGAGCGCGCGCTCTGACTTCCATAGCCGAGCGCAGGCTTTTTTTATTGGAAACTGTTTTACATCCATCTATAACTGTGTCCCTTGGTGTGCGTTTGCGACCTTCCTTCACTATTAATTGTATTGTTATATATCACGTGATAACCCATTGAGGACACTGTTTGATGTTTCCATTATTTTCTGTATGATGTCTCTGTTATAATGTTACAAGTGCCACTGATCATATGTTGCTACCCCGTTTTATACATTGATTATTGACTGTATTTGATTGTGCACTAGTGTACCTAATAATTGATGTTATTACCCTACTATACTTGTACAGTTTCCTTGTATGATCTTCTGGGGTTTATTCAGTAATATATTGCCTTTTACAGAGGGTAGGGCTGGTCCGGACCAGTTTTTGGTTTTAATTGTTTTTATATGTCTGCTTGGCTCCTTTATGCCATTATACACCTAATTATCTAATAAATCTCACTTGCATTGAAATACGTCTCCTCGGTTGTGCTTCGCTATACAGGGGTACCTTTCTCTTTTTTCTTGACTATATCTCTTATCCCTGTGCGGATGCACCCTTGTTATTTTAACCAGACTGTTGCAGCCCTGCTTCCTCCTTCCATTGACCTGCATTCTGAGCATCAACAAGCCGCCACTGCACTAAGCTGGAGAAATGGTGCGTCTTCCCTAACAAACCACACCTCCTTCACCCGAAACACTTAGCCAATCACAAGCGCAGCACAAGGGG
The DNA here is from genome assembly GCA_033576535.1 of Allobates femoralis. Lineage (NCBI taxonomy): Eukaryota > Metazoa > Chordata > Amphibia > Anura > Aromobatidae > Allobates > Allobates femoralis. Next base: position 452,828,531 of record JARQOC010000004.1, read on the forward strand.
CTGTCCAGAGCTAATAGCAGGGGCCTTCCTATTGGGTTGAGTAAGGGATGTGGGAGCGGGAAGGTGGACGAGCGCCACCGAGAAACCACCATTTAAGAGAAGCATGGCTGGATGCCTGTATGTACAGATGGCCGGCACTGGACATGGTGTGTAAGTTATGGCCAATCAGTCCTGCAGCATATGTGAAAGGGACAAGGCATCCTGCACCAGAAGCGCACAATGAAATATTGGGACCCCATAGCAGAAATTCCAATTGGGCCCCTGCCCCCCCTTCCCCACAAAAAATACTTGTCTCAGGCTGGATCACTCTCTTTCAACTTTGCAGCCGTTACAAAGTAATTTTCCTCCTATTGATGCCCCTAGATTCCTCTTTCATTGCCCCCATAATGTACGATGCCAACAAAAGTGCCCCCCAAACACTGCATGATTCCCCACAGTGACTCCTCCAACTGCACAGTATGATGACCTGACTGTACCCCCTCAACTATCCTGCCAGAGTATGATCCCCAACTGTGAGCCCCACACAGTCTTCCATACAGTATAAAGGACCTATGTACAGCACGGTATAATGGCCCCCAACACAGTCCTCCATAAAGTATAAAGGCTTCTTTGTAGCCCTTCAAGTATTATCATGCCCTCCACAGAGCCCTCCAAATGTTATAATTAATTCCATTTAGTATAATTGGCTCCATTAATACTCCATATATTATAATGTACCCCCATATTCCTCCATAAATTATAATGCACCCACATAGTCTGTGATATAATATAATGTACCATCCATAGTCTTCCATATAACATAATGCACCCCCCAAAGTCCTCCATATAGCATAATGCCAGCATGCAAGCCTGTATCAAGGGCAAGGATACAACCTTTGAAGAATATGAATGTCAAAGTTGGTGAAGGTGTTGAATTACATTATATACTTGTATACAGCACACATATACTGAACAACACCTGCTTATCGCATACATCATACAGTCACACAGACACACACATAAACACATGTCCTTAGTACACACATGCTATATAACAGATGCACAGCAGTTACACATCATATACACAGAACATGCATGCAGGACAAGTGTATATACTCACTTCAGTATACTCAAAAGATATCCAAATACACACAGAGACACAGCCCACACACACACAGAGACACAACCCACAGAAACACACAAACACACAACCCATGCAGAAACACAACACAGACACAACCCACACACACAAACACAACCAACAGACACAACCCACACACAAATACAACCCACACAGTTACAACACATGCACAATACACATACACAACCCACATGCAAACAAAACCCACACGCAGACACACAACCCACACGCAGACACACAACCCACACACAGACACAACCCACACACATACATAGAAACACAGCCCACACACATATAGACATACAGAGACACCACCCACACAGACAAAGAGACACAACCCACATGCAGACGCAACCCACACGCAGACACAACCCACACGCAGACACAGAAACACAACCCACACACAGAGACACAACCCACACACACGCAGACACAACCCACACACATGCACATACAACCCACACACACGCAGACACAACCCACACGCAGACACCACCCACACACAAAGACACAACCCACACACAAAGAGACACAACCCACACACAGACACAACCCAAACATAACCCACAGACACACAACCGACAATCCACACACAAATACAACCCACACAGACACAACTCACACTCAAACACACATACACAACCCACAGACAGACAAAACCCACACACAGACAAAAGCCACACACAGACATAGAGACACAACCCACACAGACATAATGCACATACAAACACAGAAATACAACTCACACACAACCCAGACACACAAAGAGACACAACCCAACACAGACACAACATACACAAATACAACCCAAACACAGACACAACTCACACACACAGGGACACAACCCACACACACAATCCACACACAATGCAGACACACATCCACTCATGACAACACACAGACAAACACAACTCACACACAAACACACATACAAAATCCACACACAGACACAAAACCCACACACAGAGACACAACCCACACACACACAACCCACACATACACACAACCCACACACACAGGCACAACCCACACATACACAGACATAACCCCCCACACACAACCCACACACAGACAACATACACAGCCCACACACATACAGACACAGTCCACACACATACAGACACAGCCCACACACAGCACAGACACACAACCCACACACAGACACCCCCCATACACAACCCCCACCCACAGAGACACAACCCACACACAGCCCACACAGACACGGGCCCACACACACAACGAGAGACACAACCCACAAATAGAAACAACCCACACAGAGACACACAATCCACACACAGATACAACCCTCACACAGAACAGACACACATCACTGACACATGACCCATGCACGGATACAAGACACAGACACAACCCACACACAGACACCACAGACACAACCCACACACAGACACAAGACACAACCCCCACACAGACACAACCCAAACAGACACATAACCCCCACACACACACACAGACACATGGAGACACACACTCCTCAGCTGAAGGGGTGGAGGCTGGTGTACATGTGCATCTTTATCTGCTCACAGCACCTGAGCACCACCCCCACTCTCTCTGTCGGGACTGCCCAGCAGGAGAGCTGTCATCTGCTGCATTAGAGCTGCTTCTCCTCGGGATCTTCCAGCAGAGGTGACTTCTCCTATTTTCCGGCTCTCACCTCTTTGCTTCAAAGATGCGCCATGCAGAAGGAGAAGAGCACTGGCCAATCAACTCTTCTGTCACTCAGTCTGATGTGAGAGGTTAATTGGCCAGTGCTCTTCTCCTGCAGGACACGCCCCCTCTTTGAGTTGCTAAACCCAGAGGGTAAAAGCCGCTGCACAGTGCACACATTAAAGTGCAGGCTTCCCCAGCATAGAGCGGCAGCAGCGCTGCACTGCATTAAATAGCAGGATGTCAGGGAGAAAAGAGCCCCCAAAGGCAGTATCTGATACAACGGCCCTTCAGCACCTCCGCAGATGCCACATCCTATTTTATCAGCAGGTGTCGCCACCTGAGACAATGCCTCAACTTGCCTTATGATAGATTCGGCCCTGCCTCGACCCCACTTCTACATCCAGCTACCGGCCAATATTCCTGCTCCCGTTCACTTTCAAACTTCTCGAAAAGCATGTCCACACATCCCAACTCTCATCCAACTCTCACTTTGACAACCTTCAATCCGACTTCCGCCCCCACCACTCCACTGAAACTGCCCTGACCAAAATTACTAATGCCTTACTCATGGCGAAAGTTAACAGAAATTTCTCCATCCTCCTCCTTCTAGACCTGTCCTCTGTATTCAACACAGTCGACCACTGTCTCCTATTACAGATCCTCTCTTCCATTGGCATCGCTGACCTTGCCCTTTCCTGGATCTTTTCCTACCTTTCCAACTGCACATTTAGCTTCTCCCACTCCCACACGACCTCCTCTCCTCATCCCCTCTCTGTTGGGGTCCCTCAAGGCTCTGTCCTGGGGCCCCTCCTTTTTTCCATCTATACCCTTGGTCTGGGACAACTCATAAAGTCCCATGGCTTGCAGTATCACCTGTACACTGATGACACTAAGATCTAGCTCTCTGGCCCAGATGTCATCTCCCTCCTGTCCAAAATCATGGAATCTCTATCAGTCATGTCCTCCTTCTCCTCTCGCTTCCGAAAACTTAATGTAGACAAAACCAAACTCATCATCTTCCCTCCATCTTCCTTAGCAGATCTATCTATCACAATAAATGACATCACACTTTGCCCTGTACCTCAAGCCCGCTGCCTCGGAGTAACCCTTGACTGTGCCCTGTCCTTCAAATAGCACACAAAAGCCCTTGCCACCTTCTGCCACCTTCAGCTCAAAAATATTTCCAGAATCCGTCCCTTCCTCAACCTTCAATCTACTAAACTACTAGTGCATGCCCTCATCATCTCCAGTCTCGACTACTGCAGTCTTCTCCTCTGCGGCCTCCCTGCTATCACTCTCGCACCTCTCCAATCTGTCCTTAAGTCTGCTGCTCGACTAATTCACCTCTCTCCTCGCTATTCCCCCACTTCTCCCCTCTGCACATCCCTCCACTGGCTCCCAATTCACTAACGAATCCAATTCAAACTACTAACACTGACTTACAAAGCAGTCCAAAATCTGTCCTCCCCATATATTTCTGAACTACTCTCATGATATCATCAAACTCGTAATCTTCAATCCTCCCAAGACCTCCTCCTTTCCTCCACACTTGTACGTTCCTCATCTAATTGCCTGCAAAACTTCACCCAAGCATCCCACATTCTCTGGAGTTCTGCACCCTAAAAAGTCCGTCTGTCCCCCACACTTGGAACCTATGAGCGGATCCTGGAAACTCAACTTTTCAGAACAGCCTACAGCCTGCAATGACCACAGTGCCACCTCACCACCACTGGACTCGGTGCTGCACCACCACTGGAACTGGCGGTCCACCACCACCAGAGCAGACGCAACCTACTGTATCTCTCCCCTGTAGAATGTAAGCCCAAAAGAGCAGGGTCCTCTCTCCCAGGGGCGGGCTGGCCCAGGTGGCAGGGGGGCAGGTGCCCCCTGGGCTGGTGGTATAGTCCACATTTCGGGCCGCCCCCTACAGAAACGTGCCGCGGGAGTCGGGAGTCGGCCGGCGCGGCGATAGCACATGACGCTGGAGGTCCGGGATGAGGTAAGGGCTGTGGCTGGCTGACAGCACCCCCCCCCCCCTCCCGGTCCTCAAGTCAGGCTGACAGCACCCCCCCCCCCCCGGTCCTCAAGTCAGGCTGACAGCACCCCCCAAACCCCCCCCCCCGGTCCTCAAGTCAGGCTGACAGCACCCCCCCCCCACCCCCCCCCCCCGGTCCTCAAGTCGGGGTCGGCACTGGAAATCTGCCACCCGGTATAGAGGCTCCAGCCAGCCCCTGCTCTCTCCCCTTTGTATGAGTCAGTCACTGTTAGTTTGTTCATTGTATTTTAAACTTGTTTGTATGTAACCCTTTCTCATGTACAGCACCATGGAATCAATAGTGCTCTATATATAAATAATAATGTGGTTATAAGTAGTTTTAGGGGTACAGTTTTTGGAATGGTGTCACTTTTGGGCATTTTCTGTCATATAGGCCCCTCAAAGTCACTTCAAATGTGATGTGGTGCCTAATAAAAATGATGTTGTAAATATTGTTGGAAAAATGAAAAATTGATGATAAACTTCCTAGCAAAAAAAAAATATTGTTTCCAAAATTGTGCTGATGTAAAGTAGAAATGTGGGAAATGTTATTTATGAAATATTGTGTGTGATATAACTCTCTGGTGTTTTAACTGTATAAAAAATCAAAATTTGAAAATTGCAACACTTTTGCTATATTTCTAATTTTTTCACAAATAAATGCAAACAAGTATTGTCCTAAGTTTACCACTATCATAAAGTCGAATATGTCATGAAAAAAAACAATCTCAGAATCACTGGGATCCTTTGAAGCGTTCCAGAGTTATAACCTCATAAAGAGACATAGGTCAGAATATGGCCTCGTCATGAAGGTGAAAACAAGCTGGGAGGTGAGGTGGTTAAGTAAAGGTATTGAAGCTTACTCTAAAAAACTGTTACACATGCCCTCCACCATATTTATAGCGTGTTTCTGATTATTTTTTGACTCGTACAATAGAGACGGTAGTCTATATAGAAAAGGGCTGATTACTATAAAGACATACTTATAGAAAATTTAGATTTTGGGCCCCAAGGGGGACATAAATATCTGTTAAGAACATTGGAAGTTAATAGTGCTTTATAAGTGAGTAAATAAATACTGGAAGGGGCATGGTTTTAGAGAAAACACACAGAGCTCAATTTGGGCCAAAACTATTTAGCAAGGTAAGCAAACTGGTACACAGTGTAAACGTAGGCAAAAGTGCCTAGAAATCCAATACTTCATGATCCAGCAGCCACTGTGAGACATTTGGTGCCTTTTTAAACTCTTCTACTCTGTTTACACTGAATTACTAAATCTACTCCACCTGTGTTTTCTAAAGGTTTACTTCATTGTAAGTCAATACTTGACTCTCTAACCCCTTCCTGACAATTCACATCATGTATGTCATGATTAGAAAGGAGTTCCTGCAGCATGAAATACATATTTGTTATGGTGATCATCAGGGCTGGCTCCAGGTTTTTGTGGGCCCCTGACAAAATAGTCTCTGTGGTCCCCTTTAACACATACTGGCTGGATATATGTGTAGTACAGAGGGGGTATAGTGAAATCACTGTTGGCTTATTACAATACATAAGCCACCTGCAATTGGATGCTGTACTCATCACTCAGTGTAGGAGGGTGAAAGCAGTGCAAGAGCAGGGGAGGGGACACCATCCAGCAAGTAACACAGATGGTGTCCCCGATGGCTGGTGTTCCCCATCGGATATCCGTGGCCCCAGCACTTGCCTGGGTGTTGACGGCGGCCCTGGTGATCATGTATGCACAGGAACAGAGTCTGCATGATCATAGCCGAGAGGTTAGCATAACCTACAACAACACCCTTATTCCAGCACTAATCCTGGCGGTTTAACCCTCTAGTTTCTAAGGTTAATAGAGATTACTAAAATTAGCTCAGCAGCCAGACATATACTGTTTTTTTTCAGTTTATTTGTGCAGTCAATGAGATCTCGTACTGCACCATGGTGATTAAATGAAGTGATCTCAAAAGTTTTTAGCTATAGCACATAGCACTGCGCTTAGTTACCCGATGTGCACCTTGGTTACCAGCGTTCTTGCTGGTCGCTGATCGCTGGTGAGTCTGCCTGTTTGACAGCTCACCAGCGATCAGATAACGATGTCCCATTAACCCCCATCATTGGTGGGGTCGCTGGGACATTGTTATGTGTAAACCGGCCCTAAAAGATTTGCTACATGAAGAAGGCTCCAGAAGCCAAGTCTTCTTTCTGTCTACCTGATTTCTGTATAACCAAAGCCCACTGCAGAGAATATCAAAGGCAGATTCCCCCAACAGCTGCAGGCTAGGAAATGGAAAGTAGGCCTGATATATTAGTGTCTATGAAAACAGGCTTGGGATGTGTCACACTGTGACAGGAAGGGAGAAGTACCATCATGAACATTAAAAGCTCTTGCCAGCGGCATCAGGTAGAGAATAGTCACTCAATATGCCTTCTTCTGTAGATCAATTCAAACAACCCGTGCAAACCATCAGCTAAATCACCTTTAGTTAAATACAAGCCTTTCAATGAATAAAGCACACACAGCTGTGTTAGTCACAAGGGCCAGCTTATTCAGCAGCTTGGCCAAAGTTCAGTTCATGGTAGCTGTGCCAGCAGCTGTAGTTCTAACAACACATGTAAAGGGGATAGAAATAGGGATAAAGTTTATTTGTGATGCCAGATAGGCTAAACAGCCTGATGGGGCTGGCACTGTAGGAGGTACCTGGGAGCAGTGGCATATCTAGGAAAGGGGGGCTGGCGGGGCATCTTCCCTGGGCTCAGCAGGCAAGGGGGTGCTGCTGGGCCTCCTGCAGCAGTGACTGCGGTCTCTTTACGCTGGCTGCATGTTGCGCCCCCCTTCAGTGTGAGTCGGATGTAGCGGAGCCAAGAGTGTGCAAGGTGTATGGAGCGGAGCTGCGTGTGTACGAGGTGTATGGAGCAGAGCCACATGTGTACTAGGTGTGTGGAGCAGAGCTACATGTGTACTAGGTGTATGGAGCTGAGCCACATGTGTACGAGGTGCACAGAGCGGAGCTGAGTGTGTACAGGGCGTATGGAGCAGAGCCAAGAGTGTACTAGGTGTATGGAGCCAAGCCGCGTGTGTATGGGGCGTATGGAGCAGAGCCGTGTGAGTATGGGTCATGCGGAGCAGAGCCAAGTTTGGATTAGGTGTACGGAGCAGAGCCATGTGTGTACAAGGTGTATGGAGCGAAGCCGAGTGTGTACGGGGCGTATGGAGCAGAGCTGAGTGTGTAAGGGGCATATGGAGCAGAGCTACATGTGTACGAGGTGTATGGAGCAGAGTCAAGAGTGTACTAGGTGTATGGAGCAGAGCTGAGTGTGTACAGGGCGTACAGAGCACAGCCGTGTGTGTACGGGTTGTGCAGAGCAGAGCCAAGTGTGTACGAGATGTACAGAGCAGAGCCGAGTGTACGAGGTGTACAGAGTGGAGCCGAGTGTACGAGGTGTACAGAGTGGAGTCACGTGCGTACGAGACATATGGAGCACAGCTGCGTGTGTACGATTTGTATGGAGAAGAGCTGAGTGTGTACTAGGTGTACGGAGTGGAGCCGCATGTGCATGGAGTGGAGCCATGTGTGTATGGGCATGCAGAGGGGTGTGAGTATGAGGTGTGTGTACCAGTGGTAGCCCCCCGCAGATGCCGCTCTCGCTCCTATAGTCACGGCTGCCTCTGCCAGCAGCATTCTTCTTCCGAGTCCCGGCCGCCACTGTCCGCCCTCTGCAGCTCAGCATGGTGGGGCACGATGATGTTATCACTGAGCATCACTGTGCTGAAACATATAGAGCGGCAGAGCAGATTCTGAGGAGACTGTAGCATCGAGAAGAGAGGTGAGTAGTTACTTTTTTTTTTTAATCAGTAAGTACACTGATGGAAAACTATGTAATGTGCAATATAATATAGGAGGACAATGGGGGTGCAATATACTATATAGAGGACTATGGGGGGTGCACTATATGATATGGAGGACCATTGGGGCCCATTATACTATATGGAGGGACTAAGGTGGTGCATGATACTATAAGGAAGGCTATAGGTGATGCATTATACTATATGGAGGACTATGGGGTGCATTATACTATATGGAGGTATGGAGGACTATGAGGGAGCATTATAATATATGGAGGACTATGGGGGTGCATTATACTATATGGAGGACTATGGGGTGCAATATACAATATGAAGGACTATGGGGGCCCATTATACTCTATTAAGAACTATGGGGGTGTATTATCATATATGGAGGGTTATGGGGTGCATAATACTAAATGGAGAACTATGGATAATGAATATATGGAGCCAATTACACTATATGGAAGCCATTATAACATATTGAGGGCTCTGTGGGGGGCATGATAATACTTGGAGGGTGTGAGGAGCCTTTATACTTTATGCAGGGCTGTTTGAGGGTTGTGTTAGGGGCTATTATACAGCATGTAGAGGGCCATTATACTTTATGTAGGTCCATTGTATTGTATGGAGGGCTGGGGGGGCAGGGTGGGGGGAGTGGATGGGGGTGTATGAGGAGAAATCTGGGGGGACAGGGTTGGTGGAGTGGATGGGGGGTGTAAGAGGAGCAACCTGGAGTGACAGGATGGGGAGAGTATGAAGAGCAAACTGAGGGGACAGGGTGGGAGGTGTATGAGGAGCAAACCTTGGGGACAGGGTGGGGGTAGTGGATGAGGGGTAAATGAGGAGCAAACTGGGGGGACAGGGTGGGGGGAGTATGAAGAGCAAACTGAGGGGATAGGGTGGGGGGTGTGTGGATGGGCGGTGTATGAGGAGCAAACTGGGGAACAGGTTGGGGGAGTTTGAGGAGCAAACTGGGGCAAGAGGATGGGGAGAGTATGAGGAGCAAACTGGGGGGACAGGGTGGGGGGAGTATGAGGAGCAAACAAAGGGGAGTGGGTTGGGGGAGTGTATGTGGAGACAGCATGAAGAGAAAATGGGGGATTTAAGGACACAATACGGAGCAAGGGGGTGATAAGTATAGACACAGCATGTGGAGGACAGTATGGGAGGCAATAGGGTAAATTTGAGTGTCCAATATAAAGAGAAAGGGAAAGATGGCTGCAGTACAATATGTGGAGAGAGGAGGGATTATATGGGTGTGGAGACAGTATGCGGAGTGAGGGGATGGCTGAGACACAGTATGTGGAGTGAGTAGGGATAGGTGTGAATACAGTAAAAGGAGTGAGGGGGGATGGCTGTGGCACAGTATGTTGAATGAGGGGGGGATCAGTGTGGATACAGTATGAGGTCTGAGAGGGATGGCTGCGGCACAGAATACAGGGTGAGCTATTTTTATGGATACACCTAAATAAAATGGGAATGGTTGGTGATATCAACTTCCTGTTTGTGGCACATTAGTATATGGGAGGGGGAAACTTTTCCAGATGGGTGGTTACCATGGTGGCCATTTTGAAGTCGCCCATTTTGGATCCAACTTTATTTTTTTCAATGGGAAGAGGGTCATATCTAAAATTGCTACATGATTCAGATATCCAGTGGCATTGAGGTTTTCATTGATGAAGAATAGTCCCACTATGTTTGTACCCATATACCATACCACACCATTAATTTTTGTGTTCCAACAGTCTTGGAGGGATCTATCCACTGTGGGTTAGTGTCAGACCAATAGCGGCGGTTTTGTTTGTTAACTTCACCATTCACAAACAAGTTTGCCTCATCACTCATCTGAAGGCAATTGTCTATGCTGTGAAGATACTAGATGTGCATCTGCATGTGCATGTGCATCTGAAACAATGGATACTGGAAGCCTGTGCTAGCTTTTCTTCTGCTGTGTTGCCATCAATGTGTCAAGCGTGGGAGAAGAGAGTTGCATTGACAATCCAACACAATGGGCAGCATTTTGAACACATTTTATAAGTGTTCTGATGGTGGTTCTGATGATGAATTTTGTTACTGAAGAGGGTTCTATTTATGTATTTCTCAACCTCTGGTGGGTCTGGTGATGTATTGGTTTTGGCATAGTTCTTCTGTACTGATGGGGGTTATATGGATGTATTTCTGTACTGAGAGTTTTGACATAGTGTTTCTTCACTGATGGGGGTTATATGGATGTATTCCTGTACCTCTGGTGGGTCTGGTGATGTAGTCTTTTGCTGTATTTTTGTGCTCACAAGACACGGTCCAAGGTGTGCTTGCATTGAGCATGGAGACCCATGTCACTGCGCAGGCGCGAGAGCAATGTGACGTACACAGGAGGGGGGCCTTTTCACAAGGAGCGAGTTGGGCATTTCAACTAGCGGGGCGGCGAGGACCAGATTGAGCAGATCCTCCCAGCATTTTCATTACCAGATTACACGGGAGATATTAAAAGTTCATTTTTTAGATACGCAGGGGGCTCGCTGGGCACTTAGAGCGGTCAAAGCCACCCCAAATACATCATGTATAAAGTGGTGGGCAGGGTTAGAATGGCCAAAGGGGGTGACAGGTTCCCAAATGACCATGGCTTGCCCCCTCCCTAGTTTTGATCCTGGGTACGCCCATGCTCCGTACAGCCCCTTGTGCGGTGCTTGTGACTGACTAAGTATTTCATGAGGAGGCATGGTGTGTTGGGGGAAGACGTGCCATTTTCCCAGCTTAGTGTAGTGGCAGCTTGTTGATGCTCAGGCTGCAGGTCATTGCATGTGGTGTGTGAGACAGTGCGACATGGTGGACATGTCTGACTACTTAGTGCCAGCTGGCCGCCACATTGGAGCTGCCCAGCATGGACACATTATGAGGAGAAAGGGGGATGGATGTGACATAGTATATGTAGTGATGGAGGATCAGAATGGACACAGTATGAGGAGTAAAGGGGATGGATGTGGCACAGTATATGTATTGAGGGGGGACCAGTATGGACACAGTATGAGTAAGGGGGATGGATGTGGCACAGTATATGTAGTGAGGGGGGGTCAGTATGGAAACTGCAAGAGGAGTGAAATGGGGATGGCTGCAGCACAGTACAAGGAGTGAGGGGGGATTGGTGTGGACACAGTATGGGAGGGAGAAGGAATGGCTACAGACACAGTATGAGGAGTGAGAGGGGGATGCGTGTGAATACAGTATGTGGAGTGAAGGCGGATGGCTGCCGACACAGTATGGGGAGTGAGGAGGGATGGGTGTAGATTCAGTATGTAGAGTTAGAGAGGGATGAAGTAATGAAGAAACAGTAGGCCATCAGAAAAATGTAAAGGGGCACAGAATAGAGACTAAGCATGTGTGGAGTTGTATAGAGAGGGGGCAGCAAGCGGGACAATATGTCGAGTTTGGGGAGTTTGATGAGGGAGAGCAGTATAAACTGTGGCAGTATAGGAGGATACAGTGTAGAGGATAGTGTGACCAGGGAGCCCAGCATTGAATGGAGAGGGTAGTGTGTTGAAGGGGCAGTGTGGAGAGCATGCACCAGAAGAGGGACAGTGTATAAATCATAATTTGTGTCGGGAATGAACAGTGAAAAGAAGCCATTATTTATTTCGGGGCACATTGTAGGGCAGATATTTTTACTCAGGAAAATGATAATCATTCTGCTATTTATAAGGGTATTGTGCCAGGATGTACTCTAGAAAACTGGAGAACATGGAAATCTGCAGAGGCAAGCTGTGGATGTGAAAAGTCATCATGATGTCTGGACAAGATAAAGAAAAGAAAAAGACGACTTGATCAGAGACAAGGTCATCCATAAGGTACCTGGATTAAATGATTATTTGTGATATAACTAATTCTCATCAGTGTTGTGGTTCCTGTATGCTTTTATTGACGGCTGGTAACAACAGCTCCCAGTATGTCCTAACCATAGCTGATGATGTAGTAGGAGTTGTAGGTTCACGCAGTACAAATGTGTACAGGTCTGACCTGATGAAGTGGCAGATTTAAAGCCACGAAACGTGTAGGCAAATAAACCAGAACCTGATTAACCCTGTACTGGACTGGAAGTTTTTTTAGGGGACAGCACCACATACCAGACGGGATTCTTTGCCAATTCTTTTATTCCAGCACCCCAGTGCAAGCGACGTTTCGGACTGTGTCCTTTATCAAGCAACAACATACACCAAAACCGTCTATTTTATATAGTGTAACACTCCTCCCCCTCATTAACTTCCACCAATCACATGAAGTACAAAACAATTACCATTTTACATTATCAAAGGTTAAAATCACCATGTCCATAACACTTTTATCCTTGTTACATACCGATGCCCACTGTATTTATGATCTATAAAGTGTCAGTCCAAGTAATGTCCACAACACAGCATCGCGTTCTTAGTTCCTGTATACACTTCCTCGTTCCGCCATCCACCAATCCGGGTTAGCGTCGGGTCTATTGCCATAGTGACTCTCTCGTGATGTAATCCTCATCATCACTCACTTCCTCATACAGCCAATCCGAGCCAGGTTGTATTGTGTAAGCGCCATGGCTCCCGTGCTGATTGGCCACAGTGTCGCACCCTACTGCGCATGCCCCGGCGTCTCCGTTCTCATTGTCCATCATGTGCCTTTATTTCCGGCTGTGCAGCCGTTTACCCGTTCCTATCCTCCTTCCGTGCAACATCCTTGTTTCCCCCGGGAACATTAAATCGATCACATCAGTTCCCCTCGCTTTCTGCCACCATTATATATAATAGAGTGGTATTGATCATATCATTATATTATTTATTTTTCTTTATTATTCCAAATAGGAGAAATAAGGGGCCAGAACCTTGTTCCACACTACTTTCCCCATATTCTTAAAGATTTTGCAGATGTCCAGGAAAACCAATGATTCTATATACATAGTGTATAGATAAAGTGCACAGTGCATAAAGGGAGGGGAATCGATCAATATTAATAGTGGAATACCAAACCCGAAAACGGGCATATTTCACAATACATACTGCAGATTATGATGGAAAAAAGAACCACCCTAACATGTTACCCAGTCTAGCCTAATGGAACATACAGTATAACAGAGTAAATACTTGAACATAGAATATCAGCAACTATAGGGGCTATTCATGTAGCCTCCCAATAATATACATTACCCGTCCTACGTCCACCTTACATGTACATACATCACAATCAGATCTTATTGTAAGCCATCGTTCTAGTGTTATGGATCTAGGGTAAATAAAAATACTATTAAAAACAAACAGTACAAGAGGATACAGAAAAAAGGATATAGCTACATCATTTCAGGAGACATCCCCGTTGATCGTATTCCAGGTTCAAACCCTTAGGGTATAATGTATCGAGTTCAAAGATCCATCTTAATTCCTTTTTCTTCAACAGTGTCACTCTATCACCCCCTCGTCTCAATGGGGGAACGTCATCAATAATTCTATATTTTAGCTGGTTCACATTATGTCCAGCTTCAGAAAAATGTCTAGGGACCGGGAGCTCCACCATCCCATTTCTTATAGTGCTTTTATGCTTACTGATTCGTGCTTTTGCTTCCATTGTGGTCTCCCCCACATAGAGGAGACCACAAGGACAGCTAATAGCGTATATCACATAACTGCTCTTGCATGTATATCTTTTTCTGATAGAATATCTCTTTCCAGAGTATGGATGGCGGAACTCACGGCCCTTATTGATATTCCCACAGCTTGCACAACCCAAGCAGGGGAAATTTCCAAAACTAGGTTTACTGAGGGTAAGTTGTAAGTCCCTCTTCAGACTCCCAATGTCTGACTTAACCAGATTATCACGAAGACTTCTTCCCCTCCTATATGAGAAAAGGGGTGGTGATTTAAACTCATTGATACCTATATGACCCTTACTAAGAAGAGGCCAATGTCTTTTAATAATACCTGAAATTCTACCACTCATTCCATTATATGTCATCACCAAAGGTATTCGATTCTCCTTGTTCGTTTTATTCCCAGATAGTAGCAGTTCATCTCGATTCAAAGATAACGCGCGTGCTTTAAAACCCAGGAGGTTATTTTTTTGGATAACCCCTCTTAAGGAACCTCTCACACATTTCCTCCAACCTTAGATTAACCACATCATCATCGGAGACCACTCTCCTCACCCTAATCATCTGGCTCCACGGGAGTGACTCCACCATTGGTCTCGGATGCTCACTGGAGTGATGCAGCATACTGTTGCGGTCCGTCTCCTTAATAAAAAGATCAGTACACAATCTACCATTTTTTTTATAGACCCTTGTGTCCAAGAACTGCATCTCCTCCTGAGAACACACCATGGTGAAAGCCAATCCCGGATGTATATTATTGATAGCATCGAGGAACAAGTCAATTTCATTCTTCTCTCCATCCCATATAAAGAAGACATCGTCTATGTAACGTCGCCAACCCCTGACATGGTGCCAGTAGATGGACTTGTACACGTGTTCGCCCTCCAGGACAGCCATGTAGATGTTGGCATAAGTAGGGGCCACATTTGACCCCATGGCTGTCCCGCGGCGCTGCCGGTAATAGTCGTCCCCGAAGAGGAAAAAATTCCTCCCAAGTACAAACTCCAGCAGCGCCAGGGCGAACCATGCACATTCTGGCGCCATGTCAGAGGCGGCGAGCGTCACACCAACGGCTTCCAAACCTCTCGAATGTTCTATCGAGGTATACAGGGATACCACATCAAAGGATACCAAAATTGTGGAATCCCCCACTTGTACACCCTCCAAAGATTTTATAAAATCGGTCGTATCATGGGTGTATGACAGGGCTTCTACTGCATATCGTCTCAGCAGGTGGTCCAAATATATGGCCACATTGTTGGATAGAGATCTCCTCCCGGAAACAATAGGACGTCCGGGGGGATTCATTAAATCTTTGTGTATCTTTGGAAGGGTGTACAAGATAGGGACCACCGGATACCCAGGTACCAGGTAGTCTGCCAATTTTTGATCAATAGTCCCGGCAAATAATGCCTCCTCAACCAACTCTCTAAGTTCATTCTGAAATGCTCCTGTTGGATTGCTGCTTAATTTCTCATACACATCTTCATCACCTGTCTCATAATTTCTTGTCTATATTGGGACGTATCCATCACCACAATCGCCCCGCCCTTATCAGCTGGCTTTATGGTGATGGACACGTCCTCTTCTAGCCCCCTGATGAGCTCCCTATCAGCACGGCTTAAATTAGAGTGTTTAGAGCGTAAATTTGCTCTCCTTAATTTCTCAATGTCAGATGTAACCAACTTGGAAAAGGTTTCCAACACCGGATCCTTTACCGGGGGATCAAAGTCACTTCTGTTGTATAACCCCACCGTGCTAAGAGAGAGCCCACCCGACGTGGTCTCGGCTATCTTTTCTTTGCCAGAAAAATACCATGTTAATCGCAATCTCCTAAAAAAGCAATAAAGATCATTATCAAGTTCAAACCACCGAGTTCTGTCAGTTGGACAAAAGGATAAACCTTTTGACAGCACCCTGGTTTGATCATCAGAAAGAGAAGTTGTAGAAATATTTACCACTAATTGATTCCTTTCTGGCCGGTCTTCTTCGATCTCGCCCTCGTGTTCGGAGGCAGGCCCCTTCCTCCTGTGCCTCCGGCCGCCCCTGTGTTGTTTACGCGGTCTCCTTCTCTTGTATTCCCTAAAAAAGGAATGTTGTCACTTGTTCCTGCTCCAGTTCTCACACCATCATCCGTTGAATCCGACTCCCCACCAGTGAAGCCAAATCCTTCTTTTTGTGGCTGTGGTCTCCAGGGTTTCCTTGATTTTTTACCACCTCGTGGTTTCATAGGACCTGGTTTTGGTCTCTGAGATCCAGTCCCAGGTCTCCTATATTGCCAACCATATACTCTACCATTCTCGTAGCCCTCAATATCCCTGTACCACTTGATGCATTTAACTTCTTCGAGTTCCGCTCTAAATTTAGTCAGGTTCTCAATGATCTTTGAACCTAAATGTTGAAATTCTTCCTCTGAGACCAATGAGAGAAGCACTTCCCTTGTCTCCAGTTGTTTCTTTTTCAACATATCAATCTCTTTTCTCAAGTATTCGATGTTAAGCAACATTACATCGAAAGCATACTTGTTGCTAATAGCTTCAAATTTCGAGCAGAATTCCTTATTGTTGGGTAATAATGTAGGACTCAAGTTTGGTCTGAGGCCCCTCGGGATCCTCCGGGCTTTATAGTACTCCACAAGCGTGCCCACATGTAGTTCTAGTGACACAATCCGCTTATGTTCCATCTCACTTTTCTGCGTCATCATCGGGATGGTAGGTATAATCAGGTATGTATTATCAACCTCAGCATCAGCTATAATCCTAGCTGCATCCTCATCCGTGTACGCAAAGGGGGTGCTGGAAGTGGGTTCCCCGTTCACTGAACCCATATTATTGTCCATTATAAAAACCAAGATGCATATCAGGCACGACTCAATAGTCTAGTAACGAATGCAGAGCCCGCAGCACCCACGGAAAGGGAGGAAAGTTCAGACCTCCAGTGTGGTGCCTGTCCTATACCAGGGAGTCATCCTAGTAGATACAACATATAACATAGAAGGGGACAGCACCACATACCAGACGGGATTCTTTGTCAATTCTTTTATTCCAGCACCCCAGTGCAAGCGACGTTTCGGACTGTGTCCTTTATCAAGCAACAACATACACCAAAACCGTCTATTTTATATAGTGTAACACTCCTCCCCCTCATTAACTTCCACCAATCACATGAAGTACAAAGCATTCGTTACTAGACTATTGAGTCTATTTCTGATGACGCAGAAAAGTGAGATGGAACATAAGCGGATTGTGTCACAAGAACTACATGTGGGCACGCTTGTGGAGTACTATAAAGCCCGGAGGATCCCGAGGGGCCTCAGACCAAACTTGAGTCCTACATTATTACCCAACAATAAGGAATTCTGCTCGAAATTTGAAGCTATTAGCAACAAGTATGCTTTCGATGTAATGTTGCTTAACATCGAATACTTGAGAAAAGAGATTGATATGTTGAAAAAGAAACAACTGGAGACAAGGGAAGTGCTTCTCTCATTGGTCTCAGAGGAAGAATTTCAACATTTAGGTTCAAAGATCATTGAGAACCTGACTAAATTTAGAGCGGAACTCGAAGAAGTTAAATGCATCAAGTGGTACAGGGATATTGAGGACTACGAGAATGGTAGAGTATATGGTTGGCAATATAGGAGACCTGGGACTGGATCTCAGAGACCAAAACCAGGTCCTATGAAACCACGAGGTGGTAAAAAATCAAGGAAACCCTGGAGACCACAGCAACAAAAAGAAGGATTTGGCTTCACTGGTGGGGAGTCGGATTCAACGGATGATGGTGTGAGAACTGGAGCAGGAACAAGTGACAACATTCCTTTTTTAGGGAATACAAGAGAAGGAGACCGTGTAAACAACACAGGGGCGGCCGGAGGCACAGGAGGAAGGGGCCTGCCACCGAACACGAGGGCGAGATCGAAGAAGACCGGCCAGAAAGGAATCAATTAGTGGTAAATATTTCTACAACTTCTCTTTCTGATGATCAAACCAGGGTGCTGTCAAAAGGTTTATCCTTTTGTCCAACTGACAGAACTCGGTGGTTTGAACTTGATAATGATCTTTATTGCTTTTTTAGGAGATTGCGATTAACATGGTATTTTTCTGGCAAAGAAAAGATAGCCGAGACCACGTCGGGTGGGCTCTCTCTTAGCACGGTGGGGTTATACAACAGAAGTGACTTTGATCCCCCGGTAAAGGATCCGGTGTTGGAAACCTTTTCCAAGTTGGTTACATCTGACATTGAGAAATTAAGGAGAGCAAATTTACGCTCTAAACACTCTAATTTAAGCCGTGCTGATAGGGAGCTCATCAGGGGGCTAGAAGAGGACGTGTCCATCACCATAAAGCCAGCTGATAAGGGCGGGGTGATTGTGGTGATGGACACGTCCCAATATAGACAAGAAATTATGAGACAGTTAGGTGATGAAGATGTGTATGAGAAATTAAGCAGCAATCCAACAGGAGCATTTCAGAATGAACTTAGAGAGTTGGTTGAGGAGGCATTATTTGCCGGGACTATTGATCAAAAATTGGCAGACTACCTGGTACCTGGGTATCCGGTGGTCCCTATCTTGTACACCCTTCCAAAGATACACAAAGATTTAATGAATCCCCCCGGACGTCCTATTGTTTCCGGGAGGAGATCTCTATCCAACAATGTGGCCATATTTTTGGACCACCTGCTGAGACGATATGCAGTAGAAGCTCCGTCATACACCCGTGATACGACCGATTTTATAAAATCTTTGGAGGGTGTACAAGTGGGGGATTCCACAATTTTGGTATCCTTTGATGTGGTATCCCTGTATACCTCGATAGAACATTCGAGAGGTTTGGAAGCCGTTGGTGTGACGCTCGCCGCCTCTGACATGGCGCCAGAATGTGCACGGTTCGCCCTGGCGCTGCTGGAGTTTGTACTTGGGAGGAATTTTTTCCTCTTCGGGGACGACTATTACCGGCAGCGCCACGGGACAGCCATGGGGTCAAATGTGGCCCCTACTTATGCCAACATCTACATGGCTGTCCTGGAGGGCGAACACGTGTACAAGTCCATCTACTGGCGCCATGTCAGGGGTTGGCGACGTTACATAGACGATGTCTTCTTTATATGGGATGGAGAGAAGAATGACTTTGACTTGTTCCTCGATGCTATCAATAATATACATCCGGGATTGGCTTTCACCATGGTGTGTTCTCAGGAGGAGATGCAGTTCTTGGACACAAGGGTCTATAAAAAAAAATGGTAGATTGTGTACTGATCTTTTTATTAAGGAGACGGACCGCAACAGTATGCTGCATCACTCCAGTGAGCATCCGAGACCAATGGTGGAGTCACTCCCATGGAGCCAGATGATTAGGGTGAGGAGAGTGGTCTCCGATGATGATGTGGTTAATCTAAGGTTGGAGGAAATGTGTGAGAGTTTCCTTAAGAGGGGTTATCCAAAAAATAACCTCCTGGGTTTTAAAGCACGCGCGTTATCTTTGAATCGAGATGAACTGCTACTATCTGGGAATAAAACGAACAAGGAGAATCGAATACCTTTGGTGACCACATATAATGGAATGAGTGGTAGAATTTCAGGTATTATTAAAAGACATTGGCCTCTTCTTAGTAAGGGTCATATAGGTATCAATGAGTTTAAATCACCACCCTTTTCTCATATAGGAGGGGAAGAAGTCTTCGTGATAATCTGGTTAAGTCAGACATTGGGAGTCTGAAGAGGGACTTACAACTTACCCTCAGTAAACCTAGTTTTGGAAATTTCCCTGCTTGGGTTGTGCAAGCTGTGGGAATATGATCAAGGGCCGAGAGTTCCGCCATCCATACTCTGGAAAGAGATATTCTATCAGAAAAAGATATACATGCAAGAGCAGTTATGTGATATACGCTATTAGCTGTCCTTGTGGTCTCCTCTATGTGGGGGAGACCACAATGGAAGCAAAAGCACGAATCAGTAAGCATAAAAACACTATAAGAAATGGGATGGTGGAGCTCCCGGTCCCTAGACATTTTTCTGAAGCTGGACATAATGTGAACCAGCTAAAATATAGAATTATTGATGACGTTCCCCCATTGAGACGAGGGGGTGATAGAGTGACACTGTTGAAGAAAAAGGAATTAAGATGGATCTTTGAACTCGATACATTATACCCTAAGGGTTTGAACCTGGAATACGATCAACGGGGATGTCTCCTGAAATGATGTAGCTATATCCTTTTTTCTGTATCCTCTTGTACTGTTTGTTTTTAATAGTATTTTTATTTACCCTAGATCCATAACACTAGAACGATGGCTTACAATAAGATCTGATTGTGATGTATGTACATGTAAGGTGGACGTAGGACGGGTAATGTATATTATTGGGAGGCTACATGAATAGCCCCTATAGTTGCTGATATTCTATGTTCAAGTAATTACTCTGTTATACTGTATGTTCCATTAGGCTAGACTGGGTAACATGTTAGGGTGGTTCTTTTTTCCATCATAATCTGCAGTATGTATTGTGAAATATGTCCGTTTTCGGGTTTGGTATTCCACTATTAATATTGATCGATTCCCCTCCCTTTATGCACTGTGCACTTTATCTATACACTATGTATATAGAATCATTGGTTTTCCTGGACATCTGCAAAATCTTTAAGAATATGGGGAAAGTAGTGTGGAACAAGGTTCTGGCCCCTTATTTCTCCTATTTGGAATAATAAAGAAAAATAAATAATATAATGATATGATAAATACCACTCTATTATATATAATGGTGGCAGAAAGCGAGGGGAACTGATGTGATCGATTTAATGTTCCCGGGGGAAACAAGGATGTTGCACGGAAGGAGGATAGGAACGGGTAAACGGCTGCACAGCCGGAAATAAAGGCACATGATGGACAATGAGAACGGAGACGCCGGGGCATGCGCAGTAGGGTGCGACACTGTGGCCAATCAGCACGGGAGCCATGGCGCTTACACAATACAACCTGGCTCGGATTGGCTGTATGAGGAAGTGAGTGATGATGAGGATTACATCACGAGAGAGTCACTATGGCAATAGACCCGACGCTAACCCGGATTGGTGGATGGCGGAACGAGGAAGTGTATACAGGAACTAAGAACGCGATGCTGTGTTGTGGACATTACTTGGACTGACACTTTATAGATCATAAATACAGTGGGCATCGGTATGTAACAAGGATAAAAGTGTTATGGACATGGTGATTTTAACCTTTGATAATGTAAAATGGTAATTGTTTTGTACTTCATGTGATTGGTGGAAGTTAATGAGGGGGAGGAGTGTTACACTATATAAAATAGACGGTTTTGGTGTATGTTGTTGCTTGATAAAGGACACAGTCCGAAACGTCGCTTGCACTGGGGTGCTGGAATAAAAGAATTGGCAAAGAATCCCGTCTGGTATGTGGTGCTGTCCCCTTCTATGTTATATGTTGTATCTACTAGGATGACTCCCTGGTATAGGACGGGCACCACACTGGAGGTCTGAACTTTCCTCCCTTTCCGTGGGTGCTGCGGGCTCTGCATTCGTTACTGGAAGTTTTTTTAGGTCACCGCGGACTACAAAGCCCAGCTTTTTCTTCGGTGGAAATCATTGACGGGTCTGACCTGACATTACAATTGTTTTACCATGTACTGATGGTTGTTCTGATGTTAAATTTTAGTACTGAAGAGGATTGTGATTTCTGTAGTGATGGGGGTTCAATTTATATATTTCTGTACTTCTGCAGGGTCTGGTGATACATTTCTGTACTGATGAGGGTTTTGACTTTGTATTTTTGTACTGATAGGGGTTATATGTATGTATTTCTGTACCTCTGGTAGGTCTCGCGATGTATTTCTGTTCTGATGGGGGTTATATGGTTGTATTTCACTACCTGTAGTGGGTCTGGTGATATAGTTTTGTGTTAATTGTTCTGATTCTGTACACATCTAACAATCCATAACTTGTAAGCTTTCTTGATACTTGGCTATGTTAATAAAGTGTGGTGCATTCTGACAAGTTAAGGGTTCTATGTATTTATTTGTTAAAAGCATTAAAGGGGTTGTCCCAAGCTTGTGATAAGTCTGCAGTCACTCTGTGTGTCTCTATGTGACTGCAGACTTCTGAATTCCCACAGAGCGCACACTGCCTGCTTTCAGGATTGTCTGGTGCCAGCGGTGAGAGTGGAAGGTCACGTAACCGTAGGTATACAATTTACATACTGCAGTCACATGCTGACTAGACATGCGAACAATAAAATGAATTAAGCGAGGCCGAACACGTCTAGTCAGAATGTGGTCAGAAGTATGTAAATTGCATACTTGTGTTCACATGACCGTCCAATGACGTGGGAGAATCCTGAAAGTGTGCAGTGCACGCACCATGAGAATTCGGATGCCTGCAGTCACATAGACTTTCATCTCAAACCTGGACCTTTAATTATAACATTAAACATCTTAGCCCACTCCTAACAATATTTAACATACTCACTGCCAGAAACAACTGTTGCTGGTTTCAGCAGTCACTGTACCTGTAAGTGTAAAAATCGCATATGGATGATTGGTCACATGACGCCTCCTGAGGCTACTGGGGTGGAGGGGGGCGCCAAACTGAACTCTTGCCCCAGGTTCCAGAAAATCTAGATGCACCTTTGCCTGGGAGATAAGTAGTAATAAACAGTGTAGATGGTTAACCCTTCCCAACCAGTGCTGGCTCCTGGGGGGGTGATGAGGGAAGTGATGCAATGTGTAATGGAGGAAGTAAACAGCCAGAGATTGTTTGATTGTGACTTTTTACTGAAGTTTCTGTAGCAAGTCAAGGGTTGTACATCCACCACCAGGCAGGTGATCCGGTCAGTCTGAGGGGAAGTGTGGTACATTCTACTGGGTGAGTATTGGCCTTCCAGCTGACTTGACTGACCTTTAGGTTCCTTGATGCTTGTTGCTCTCCAATACTCCATCTTGGTTGCTCTGAGTTACTTCCTGCCAGGCTGGTAGTGTGGATCCTGTTGGTGTCCGACCCTATAGCAGTCCCTAACCTTCTATACTGCCTACACCCCAGAGAACTCCACTTAAGTTGCTGGTGAACTTGAAACTTACTAACATCCAGTTCTGCCACCAAGCCTTATAAGCCTGGATTAACTAGTGACTGGTTCCCTGCCTGCAGCTGGTCCTTTCAAAGCAACTCCTGCTGCCTCTTAACTGGACCTCTCCTTCACCTACTCAGGCATCAAGTGCACAGTGTCCTATTAAGGGAACAGGCAGTGTGTGTTTGCTTCAGACATCCAGCAGAGGGACCACAATTCTCCTCAGACATGGCATTATATGAGATGCTATAGCAATATCATTTTTTGGCAGTCAGACACAGGGGCTCATTATCAGTTTATATCTGTACAAAATTTTTGAAAGAAAAACACAATTGTGAAATTCTAAGTTTTCTATCAATTAAACAGCAATTTTGTCAATTAAGCAACCCTTTAATTATGTCCTTTAAGCCCAAACTAGAAGTATATAAAGTTTATTGTATGTATTCCTCATCCATGAGCACACATTCCATTGGATATAACCACCATCCAAGGTTGTGATCCAAAATCTGAAACACTTAATTGGATCCGTGCATATTTCAATATACAGTTGTGGCCAAAAGTATTGACACTCCTGCAATTCTGTCAAATAATACTCAGTTTCTTCCTGAAAATGATTGAAATCACAAATTCTTTGGTATTATTACCTTCATTTAATTTGTCTTCAATGAAAAAACACAAAAAAGAATGAAGCAAAAGGCAAAACATTGATCATTTCACACAAAATTCAAAAAATGTGCCGGACAAAAGTATTGGCACCCTCAGCCTAATACTTGGTTGCACAACCTTTAGCCAAAATAACTGCGATCAACCGCTTCCTAGTAACCATCAATGAGTTTCTTACAATGCTCTGCTGGAATTTTAGACCATTCTTCTTTGGCAAACTGCTCCAGGTCCCTGATATTTGAAGGGTGCCTTCTCCAAACTGTCATTTTTAAATCTCTCCACAGGTGTTCTATGGGATTCTGGTCTGGACTCATTGCTGGCCAGCTTAGAAGTCTCCAGTGCTTTCTCTCAAACCATTTTCTAGTGATTTTTGAAGTGTATTTTGGGTCATTGTCCTGCTGGAAGACCCATGACCTCTGAGGGAGACCTAGCTTTCTCATACTGGGCCCTACATTATGCTGCAAAATGTGTTGGTAGTCTTCAGACTTCATAATGCCATGCACACGGTCAAGCAGTTCAGTGTCAGAGGCAGCAAAGCAACCCCAAAACATCAGGGAACCTCCGCCATGTTTGAGTGTAGGGACCGTGTTCTTTTCTTTGAATGCCTCTTTTTTTCTCTTGTAAACTCAATGTTGATGCCTTTGCCCAAAAAGCTCTACTTTTGTCTCTTCTGACCAGAGAACATTCTTCCAAAACGTTTTAGGCTTTCTCAGGTAAGTTTTGGCAAACTCCAGCCTGGCTTTATTATGTCTCAGGGTAAGAAGTGGGGTCTTCCTGGGTCTCCTACCATACAGTCCCTTTTCATTCACATGCTGGCGGATAGTACGATTTGACACTGTTGTACCCTCGGACTGCAGGGCAGCTTGAACTTGTTAGGATGTTAGTCGAGGTTCTTTATCCACCATCCGCACAATCTTGCGTTGAAATCTCTCATCAATTTTTCTTTTCCGTCCACATCTAGGGAGGTTAACCACAGTTCCATGGGCTTTAAACTTCTTGATGACACTGCGCACGGTAGACATAGGAACATTCAGGTCTTTGGAGATGGACTTGTAGCCTTGAGATTGCTCATGCTTCCTCACAATTTGGTTTCTCAAGTTCTCAAACAGTTCTTTGATCTTCTTTCTTTTATCCATGCTCAATGTGGTACACACAAGGACACAGGAAAGAGGCTGAGTTAACTTTAATCCGTGTCAACTGGCTGCAAGTGTGATTTAGTTATTGCCAACACCTGTTAGGTGCCACAGGTAAGTTACAGGTGCTGTTAATTACACAAATTAGAGAAGCATCACATGATTTTTCTAACAGTGTCAATACTTTTGTCCACCCCCTTTTTTATGTTTGGTGTGGAATTATATCCAATTTGGCTTTAGGAAAATTATTTTTATGTTTTTTCATTGAAGTCAAATTAAATGAAGCTAATAATACCAAAGAATTTGTGATTGCAATCATTTTCAGGAAGAAGCTGAGTATTATCTGACAGAATTGTAGGGGTGTCAATACTTTTGGCCACAACTCTATATTATAAACCCAATGCTCCAGAGCCCATAATGTAGCTATTTAGTAAATTCTATACTATTGAAAACTAACTCTTCTCTGTAACAAAGTAACACCTGACTAAATGTTGCAAAATTGTATTTTGCCTGGTTTTGCCTAAGGCTTTTGTGCCAACATATTTGCATGTTCTATTTTATCAAAAGCGGGCCAACAGCTTTTATGAATTCTTTGAGCCTGCCTTCTATGATTCCAGCCTTTTAAGTGAAGGACTTTTTATACTGTGCTTTGGATCACTACCTTCCGTAGAGACTCATCTGGCAAAGTTGCCAACTGTAAGACAGTAATATAAAGTGAAATAAATGTATCACATTGCCACGTTCTTTTGCAGACTGAAGAAAAGAAAGTAGAAAGCATTAAGTAATATTATATACACATATAGCATGAAACTTCATAGTTGTAAGAATTTCATATGTTATTTAGATATTGCAGTTCTTTTATGACATGTGAAAATTTGTTTTAAATGTTTCCTCTTTCATTATATTCTTTGTATTTCATCTATACAGATATAGAAAATGTTTAGCATCTTAAGATATATATTGTATCTTACCTGAGAAGCATAGTTACAAAATTGTGGATATAGTAAACATGAACATTGATTTAATGTTGTCATCACTATACCCATAGTATTTTATGTGAATTAGATCCTACTAAAGCACATCAATGGGAATCGGTCATCAGAAAATGACTTAGGGTACTGTCACACCTGGCGATATTGACGGCGATTTTTATGGCGACGCTTGGGCGTGGCCTATCGCCGCCGACATCGCCAATGCGTCGCCCAATGTGACAGGACGAGGGCGACGCATTTAAGTTGTCACCTGGTTTCAGAGCAGTGCTTTGAAACCAGGCGGCCGATATGGGGCGATGTATACACATCGCCCCATGTAAACGGGTGACAGCGATCAGACAGGCGATGGGAGCCATAGGCTCCCATTGTACTGCATCGCCGCTGGGGTTTTGAGACACCCCGGCGGCGATGCCACCTGTCAGATCGCCGGTGCACCGCCGGAGGTGTCGCCCCATGTTAATGGGGAATGGCGACGCTGGCGGGACGCCAAAAACGTGCGCGCTCCCGCCAGTCGCCGACGACATCTCTGGCGGCGTCGCTAGGTGTGATGTGGCCCTTAATGTTTAAAACATTATTGAGTGTTAAACGTACTTTTTTCATTTTGTGACCATCTTTATTCATGGGCATACCAAGCAAGGGGCAGGGGGGGCAGCTACCCCCCAGCAGCAAAAAAAATGATATGTCAGCCAGCCAATGGGATTCAAGGGAGGGAGAATGCTCTAGCAGAGTCCACAGGCTGCAGCCAATGAGAGAAGAAGGATTGCTTTCTTCCTGCGCTTTATACTTACCTCGATGGGCTCCCACGGTGACCCCTGGCTGTGTCTTTTAATCCCTGGGCTGCACTGTGCATGGGCTCTGGGACCCAGAAGCACCATGTGAACGGTGACGTCGCCCGATCACATGGTGCTGTTTAAGGTCCTGCGCCAGGTCCTACGGTGCCGGGATGAGGAGCGATCACCATGGGAACCCGGCGAGGCGAGTAAAAAAATGATATTAGTATAAGACATGTAATTAGAATAAAAATTACATTTTTTAGCAAGCAAATAATTGTAATAACTAATAAAGCACTGCTTAAATTAAATATAATTTTCTTAAAGGGATCCTGTCACCCCGAAATCACCTCTAAACCTATTAAAACCTGTCCCTAGAGCATATTAACACTGTCCCTACACTCCTTTTAGCTCCTAAATGGCATTAGTCAAAGTGAATATAAACGTTTTATAAGTACCTGATTAGTCATGATAATGAGTGACTATGCTATTCATAGTCACTCATCAAGGCAGCCCCTCTTCTTCATATCACGCCTATTCAGGCGTGCTCGTCAGTCTATGTTCAAATTCGCGCCTCCCTGCGCGCCTCCCCTCTCTCTCATAGCGTCCGGGCTTCACTGTAAGCTGTATGACGCGATTCGCGTCATTCCCGGCGCCGGATGACGTATTTGCAGCCGCGCCGCGCTGTCAGCTTCAAAATACGCACTGCGCATGCCCATGCGCATGCGCAGTGCGGGACTTGAAGCTGACAGCGCGGCGCGGCTGCAAATACGTCATCCGGCGCCGGGAATGACGCGAATCGCGTCATACAGCTTACAGTGAAGCCCGGACGCTATGAGAGAGAGGGGAGGCGCGCAGGGAGGCGCGAATTTGAACATAGACTGACGAGCACGCCTGAATAGGCGTGATATGAAGAAGAGGGGCTGCCTTGATGAGTGACTATGAATAGCATAGTCACTCATTATCATGACTAATCAGGTACTTATAAAACGTTTATATTCACTTTGACTAATGCCATTTAGGAGCTAAAAGGAGTGTAGGGACAGTGTTAATATGCTCTAGGGACAGGTTTTAATAGGTTTAGAGGTGATTTCGGGGTGACAGGATCCCTTTAAAATTTTCATTTCATTCACCTTTTCCGTTCTAAAATTTTACAACCTGAATGACCATGGTTTGCTTCCCCCCCCAGTTTTGATCTTAGGTACGCCTATGACTGTATTGAAATGATACTGATCCTGTCATTTGTACTGAAGCATATAACGAGCATGTGCGAATGTCATTGTGGGGAGGGGGAGCTATGACATCACCTATTGTGATAGATTGTGATAGACATCCTGCTTAAGCAGCTATGTATAGAGATGTCACCTGTAATTGTCACCCTGCCTGCTTGTAAAACTGCTGAAAGGTTAGAATTAGAGATGAGCAAACTAATGGAAGTATGGGTTCTGGGGGTTCTGGGTTCAAACTTGACCCAAACCTCATTGGAAGTCACCAATTGGTCAGTTCAGCTCTTCGCCCACATACAGCCAGCCATAAATAAAGCAGCTCCCTCCATGGGAAGATGGGGTTTTGTAATTTCTTTTTGTACACACTACATCTGATAACGTAGAAGAATTTTGGCTTACTCATGTACATTTTCAAAAACTGCAGTCAAGTTTTTTATGTTTATGTGTCAGCAGTGGGTTCCTCCTGGGTCTCCTACCATAGCTTTTCATTTTATTCAAATGTTGACAGATTATTTGCACTGACACTGATGCACTCTGAGTCTGCAAGACAGTTTGAATTTCTTTGGAAATCTGCGTTGTAATCCTTAATAAATTTTTCTATGCTGTCCACGTCGATAGAGATTGGCCAGGGTCACACATGCCAATGCGCTTTTTTGAGCCCTTAGAAAAATGGATCCGTTTTTCTAAGGGTGCCAATGGTGTCCTCTGACGTCCAGGACGTTTTTTGGAATTTCTCGGTCTTAAGGTACCATCACACGCCGCAATCTCGCCTGGAAATCTGAAAGGCGTTGTGTCGCCCCTTTGAAATCGCCGTGAAATTGCCTCATGGTTGCGGCATGTGATTGGGCGATTTCGCGGCGATAAATCGCCCGTCGGCCGTCACCTGATTCCTGAACAGTGCTCAGTAATCAGGCGCAATCGGCAAGGTGATATTTTTGTGTTTTGGCGTGTGACAGGGCAATAGTGATGGAAAGAGCGCTTTCTGTGATTTCCCGTAGGCGTGCCTCAGCGTGCTGTAGTCCGCGCCTCGTCTGAGATGATTGGTGTGGGCTACTGTGTCCCCATTTGCTGTCAGTTGACACCGCACCATATTTGAAGAGCTACGTGTGTGAATTTGGTGACACTGCTGGGTACATTGTACTGCTCCCACTCCTCGGACGTCTACTTTGTTAGCGCACTGAACCTTGTTTGGCAGCGCCAGTGTGCATGGTGATATCATCACATGTCTGCTCGTTGTTCACTGACTGCCAGGTGCCTGCCCCTCCCCTGCACATAGTACAAGACTCATGGCGGCCGCACAGCGACTGCCGCATGGGGTGTGGCAGAACTTGAGATGCTCATCGAACTGTGTGACTGGCATGACTACTGGTGGCACCAGCGTCACCGCCACCCACGGCTGCGCAAGCAGAGTATCCTGCGCAAAATCCAGTGGGCCCTGCTCCGGAAAGTGGGTGTGGAGAAGACCCGCAAGCAAATACAGAAGAAGGTTGCGGACCTGAAACACAAGTCCCCAGGGCGGATAGTGAACATTCGTGCCCGGATTGCCAGGCTGCGTGGTGAGTATGTGGCAATGCCAAACACACATGCCAATCATCCTACTCCAAACACTACCCAACCATCATGTGGTATTGTGGCATGGCACATAGCGTGACATAAACCAGCATGTGGACCTGTCACCAATGTGCATTTGCATGTTTGTCACACTGCAACATGAAGGTGCAGAATACACTCATATGTTTTTTTAATGCTTACAGCTATAGTGGTCCTTGACCTGTGTGTGGCCGAACATAGGTGTGTAATGACAGCAAAGTTGACCACAACATATTAATGCTAATTTGAAGGGCTACATCACACCTGGCAGCACATATGTGCGCACTCTGACACATAGCATTTCACAAAACATTGATCACAATCCGGAAAAGTGGCTACAAGCTGACTGCTATGTGTTTGCCCTCATGGTGGCACCACCAAATTCTTACTGTCTGCTCTTGTGTTTTGTGTCAAAATCTCTGCTAATCCAAGGGTGTTTTACATCCCAAATATGTGATCACTGGTATTGTGGTCATGTCCAAAAAACAGACTGGCCCCTAACCATAGGGTCGCTCCAGACCCAAACCTTTTTTGCTAGCCTTCATTCCCTAATGACATTGGTACACACACAGTACGTGTTTGCCCTATGTTGTGTTCCTTTTGTAAAATCGGTGTCTTGTCATTTCTGATATTACAGATGAGGAGGACTCCCCATCTGAGGAAGGCCAACGGTCTCCTACACCACCAGGGACCCCCCCCGTCCCCTTCCCCAGAGGGCCCAGGATGTCCCTCACCACCCCGGGACCCCATCCTCGGACGCAGCCAGTAGGGATGGGCTAATACCTTACTATTTGGAATCGCTATACCCGCAACGAGTAGGTAGCGGTACTCGCTACTCGTTGCGAGTATAGCGATTCCGAATACTTTTGCAGTGTATCAGTAGATACACTGCAAAAGTCCTGTAAAAGAGAGAAAAAGTTGTTAAAAAATAAAAAAATCGGATACTCACCTTAACCGACGGCTGTACCGGGACCGACCGATGCACGTCTATTCATGGAAAAGGACCTTTCCCTCTCTCAGCCAATGACGTAATCGCTAGTGACCACCTGATTGGCCAGATGGAAAGGTCCTCAGTGTACCTGAGAGGACCTTTCCATCTGGCCAATCAGGTGGCTGCTAGCTATTACGTCATTGTGACGTGGCGGCATCTGATTGGCCAGATCTCTCCCAGCCATCTGATTGGCTGAGAGAGGGAAAGGTCCTTTTCCATGAATAGACGTGCATCGGGCGGTCCCGGTACAGCCGTCGGTTAAGGTGAGTATCCGTTTTTTTTTATTTTTAACAACTTTTTCTCTCTTTTACAGGACTTTTGCAGTGTATTTACAGATACACCACTGCAAAAGTATTCGGTACTTGCTACTCCCGAGTAATCCTAATTTACTCGGCGAATAGCGAGTACACGAATACCGCTACTATTCGTCGAGTGCCGAATAGTAGCGAGTATACTCGCCCATCCCTAGCAGCCAGTCTTCGTGGGGAACATGGAGAATGCTGATTTTGGCGACCTCTAGCTATGGGTTGTTGGGGCTCAGGGGGCACTGGGGGTGTTTTCTTGGGGATGGCAATGTAACCACCCCATCTCAGTGCCCCATCCATATCCGCTTCCAGGACCCGAATGATGGCCCTCTCAGCTATGGCCATGTGCCCGATTGAAGTGGCAGGGGTCCTTTCTCTGTCCAATAGGACCCGTTTTGCCCAGGTACCCAGCTCAGTGTTGGGTGGGGCAGGTGTGCGACGCCTTTGTATGCCTGTGCTGGGCTATGGGCACGGCCCCCCACCACTGGGATCAGACACCTGCTCCACCTGCACTGGGTCCACTGCACTGGAGCGAGACTCACGAGGGGCCTGTAAATCAAGCACAGAAAAAAACAAGTTAACAAGACTAGCAATGTACCGACATCAATTACCATAACCAACCACCCAGCACCAGATGGCGCATATCTGAGCATGCCAAACACCAAAATCAACAGTAGCAGGGTTGGAAACAGAGATGAAGAAAGAAGTAGACCAGTGCTCTGTACTCATCTGAGGCTCCAAATTGATATGCCAAGTGCCCCAACATAACACAGCACAATCTGTGCCAACAGCCACAAGCCAACACAAAGCAGAACACACAGAAGAATGGTGAAAGAACAACACGATTGTGCCTCCTACATGTGCACCAACCCACACATCAGTGCAACCATCAAGGTGTGGACATAGGTAGCAAAACAACAATTACACACCTGTGACGGGACATGCTCTTGGCTTGTAGCCGAAGATGGTTGGGCAAGGTGGCTGCTGCACTGTGTTGGGCGATAAGCCTCCTGGCCCAGGGTGAAGATGAGGAGATCATAATACCACAGACGTGGCTTAGGGACCTCCTCAGCTCCAGCCCCGGACCGAGCCATCAACACCTTTTTATGTTCTTTGGTGAACACGGTGCGCAGCCACTTGATTTTTTCCACAACCATCAGCACCGTCCAGGTGTTACTTTTGTCGAGCCACTTGCCAGCTCGACAAGGTGCCCGTAGGTCACAGTCCTCGCCGGCCTGTTCTTATAGTCCGGCGACGCAACCCGCCACAGGCATTCATGGTCCTGGTACATGGCTAGGAGTTCACGTACAAAATCAGGACTCTCAGCCATCTGGCAAAAAAAAACATAGTGTGTTATCAAAACACATACATATACATATCAGGTCACACCCTACTCTGTGTGGCCAATCCATGTCCAGCAGTAGCAATGACAGGTGGTCGGGTAGTTAGCTTGTGTATGCAGAAAGCATTAATGGCCTTTATATGTGTACACAGATGTGACATTCTGCACATGACACAGGGCATATGTGGTTTGTGCCTGGGCAGGCAAAGTTACAAAGCTGTATCATGTTGAAATGGCACACATGGCGTAACACACAAAATTTAGACACAGGAATTACCTCAGCACATATTTATGGAACGATGTAGTGCTGTATGACACATTGTCATGTCATTGGTGGCGTGGCAAGGATCATTATGTGTGAACCAGGACACAGAGGAGGTTAACGATGCATAGGCGTCGCAAACCACACATCTACATGACAGTACATGAAGCTGTACATAACCCGCTCATTTATCTCGCAAAATATTGCTCGGAAGCCGAAAATAATATACCATACATGAGAAGCACAATAGCATATCCACCGACTTACCGTGTGTCCAACAGAGTTCTGGTGATGAGACGCTACTAGAACAATGCACATTGAAGTAGGAGCATGGGTGGTGGACCAGCTGACCACATTTTCAACACAACATGACCAATCACAAAGCAGCACAGGTGCCTAATCAGTAGTTGCACGTGGCAATGCCCAGGCGGCTACATGAATTAGATGACACAGATGCTGTGTGATTGGATGGTTACCACATAAAAACCACTAACGACCGAGCTACGGCACTCTTGCTGCCCAGAGTCATTAAGTAAGTACTGATGTTCACACATGATTTGTGATATGGCTGTGTATAGCGTTTGATACATCTTTGCATTGCGGATCGTTCTTCTGTACTGTAGCAGACGCCCAAGTCCTGGTGTATGTAGTTTGTAATGAAGATGTGTTTGATTAATCTATTGTGTGCCGCAAAATGGATGGATGGCTTTCCTTGTCATAAAACACCCTCCTCCATTTTGCCTTCGTCATACAGAATCATGTACCAAGGAGGCCTCTGTGGTTAGTTTAGTGGAACATATGAAATGTCGGCACATAGTACTGGCCTTTACCAGACAGAATGGAAGTATTCTGGTGATACTGAGATATAGAGTGGCCCATGTGGCTTGGGAATGTCTGCCTGCGAAGACCCGGCCTTATCAACACAACAGGGATGTGTGTTGGACATGATGAATATGCGATTGTCAGCTGCGTGGAATGAGGATTTGTCTGTAGCACATTCAGGGCCGGACTGGGACCATAAAGCAGCCCTGGAGAAAAAACCCGCCAGCCCACATACTATAACATCCATCAGCCCCGATCAGTGAATTTTGCTTTTACTTTGTTGTGGTCTCATCACTTTCTTAAAGGAGTTATCTGAAAAACCACATGTGAATGGAGGGGCAGAGGGAAATCAACCACAGCTCCATTCACATGTTACTCTTCACAGGCATGTTTCTCAGGATTGTTGGGTCCCAGCTGTCAGATCCACAGTGAAGGGCAAATCATCACCTATACAGAAGAGAAGTGATGACTCCATATTGAGGATAATCAATTTAAACAACATTTAAATGCTGAAAATCCAATACCAACTCTCAGTATACAGGTCAGGAGAAGTGGTACTGTGCAGTGTATATATACAGAATAATACAGATACTGAGGATTACACCCAATATACAGGACAGGAGAAGTGGTACTGTGCAGTGTATATACACAGAATAACACAGGTACTGAGGATTACACCCAGTATACAGGACAGGAGAAGTGGTACTGTGCAGTGTATATATACAGAATAATACAGATACTGAGGATTACACCCAGTATACAGGACAGGAGAAGTGGTACTGTGCAGTGTATATATACAGAATAATACAGATACTAAGGATTACACCCAGTGTGCAGGACAGGAGAAGTGGTACTGTGCAGTGTATATATACAGAATAATACAGATACTAAGGATTACACCCAGTGTACAGGACAGGAGAAGTGGTACTGTGCAGTGTATATATACAGAATAATAAAGATACTAAGGATTACACCCAGTATACAGGACAGGAGAAGTGGTACGGTGCAGTGTATATATACAGCATAATACAGATACTGAGGATTACACCCAGTATACAGGACAGGAGAAGTGGTACTATGCAGTGTGTACACACACACACACACACACACACATCCATATGTACATACACATACATTATATATATACACACATCCATATGTGCACACATACTTTGTATGTACACACACATCCATATGTACACAAATACATTATATACACACACACTCATATGTACACATATACATTATACATACATTATATACACACACTACACACATCTGTATGCACACACGGTATGTATACACACAATGTTTATATATGCACACACATCCATTTGAACACACACATACGTTATTACGTTATATATATATATATATACACACATCCATATGTACAAAAACATATAGTATATATACACATATCCATATGTACACAAACATATAGTATATATACACACACACATACCCATATGTACACACAGTGTGTGTGTCATATATATATATATATATATATATATATATATATAATTATACACACACTGTGTGTGTACATACGGATATGTGTGTGTATACATATGGATGTTTATATATATAATGTATGTGTGTGTACAAATAGATGTGTGTGCATATATATATACACACACACGTCCATATGTACGCAAACATATAGTATGTATACACACAACCACATCTGTATGTACACACACAGTGTGTGTGCATATGGATATGTGTGTGTGTGTGTATATATACTATATGTTTGTGTACATATGGATGTGTATATATTTATATATAACTTAATAATGTATGTGTGTGTTCAAATGGATGTGTGTGCATATATAAATATTGTGTGTATATATACTATATGTGTGCGTACATATGGACGTGTGTGTATATATAATGTATGTGTATTGTGGGGCAGCGCTGGGATTGCAGGTCAGAAATACGTTGAGCCCGGTAACAGTTCAAACAGCACCCGGTTTTATTGCTGATAAATACAGCGATGGCACAAGCTGCCGGAATCCGGGTCGCAGCCGGGTACACAGGATACAGTCCACACATAAAGTAACCCGGTTCCCTCAGGTTATGCGCTTTCCGATATAGGTCGCTCCGAGCTCCCAGGCCTCCTGGGCTAGACCGTGTTATTATAGCACACGGCCCCTGGAACTCTTGACCTCTCCTGTCTGTCTCTGCTGCTCCTTCAGCTTAGAAAACAAAAACTCGCCAGAGGGAACCCCGCCCTGTCTCCTAACCAAGCTTTTAACCCTGTGTCTCCTTCCAGGGATCCTGCAAGACCCGGAGCGGAGTGAGTGGACCGTCCCTCTCTCTCACACCCTATACCGGGTTCAATATGTGACAGTGCGCATTCTGGGGGAGACATAGCGCCCCTCACATATGATCCCCCGCACTGTCTCACAGTGTGTACAAATTGATGTGTGTGCATATATATATATATATATATATATATATATATATATACACACATCCATATGTACACACACATATATTATATATACACACACATCCATATGTACACAAACATATAGTATATATATACACAAACACATACAGTATGTACACACATTTATAGTACATACACACATAACTATACATAGAGAGGGAGGGAGATACAGGGTCTTATCAGTGCTGTTCTGCTGCCCAGGTCACAGTTACCTATCTAGTATAGGACTCTGTGGTCGGTCGCTCTGTCTGTGGGATTGATGGGATTTATGGCAGTTGCTTGAGATTCCACAGATCGGGCGTCTCCCAGTGAAAGTTAAAGCAGTTGCCATAAATCCTCTGTGCCTCAGAAGGAGACCGCAGCCACAAGACAGAATCCTGACATCTCAGTGTCACTGTGTATAACCTCTGGCCCAGGAGCCTAATATCTCCTCTTACCGCCAGGATGAAGGAGCCCAAGCCGGAGATGAAGCCGGACTTGAAGGAGAGGCATGGGAAGGTCAGGGTGCCTGGTACCAGCCAGTGTAGGAAGTGCACGGGCCCCTGCTCAGCAGGATCTACAGCAGGGTCAGGGAGCAGGGAGGCATCTAGCAGCTGGAGCCGCTGAGGAGTTGAGCTGACGTACTCCTCCTCCAAGAAGCGGCTGCAGAAACAAAGCAGGAAGGAAGCTCCCCGCCGCCGGAAACACCTCTCCGGCTGCGGCTATGTGCAGCTCCCTAGCTGTCCCCGACCGGCGGCCGCAGAAAGACATAAAGGGGCCGCAGGTGACCTCTTAAAGGCAAAGTGGGGCCGCAATGGCCCAATTTCCCGTTGGCCCACTGGGCAAACTCCCGGTATGCCCTATGGCCAGTCCGGGCCTGAGCACATGGCTCTGGTACGTTTTGCATGTTCTTGTATTTAAATGTTAACAAGCATCTGTCTGTGTGGTTGAGCTTCGTATTTTCCTAGGCCTTGTGGTAGTACATATACATTATGGGCAGCTATATGGGGGTATGGTAATGACGTCACAATTTGGACGATGGAGATATAGTTGTGGAGGAGGCCTATGGGTGTAGTGATAACAGGTGTTATTGTGAGGCAGTGTAATGTAGTTTGTGACCATTCAATGGTGCTATATATCTATGTGGGTGGCCATATGAGCAGAGTCTGCTAGGATGTGGGTAACTGGCTAGATGTGTTGGGAAGGAGGTAGTGGTTATTTTTGATGCCTGATAACGTGTTCTTTTGATGATAGGCTTTTTTTCCCCCTTTTACAGGGGTTGGGACGTGAGCTCATCATGGACCCTGATGGAGATGGTATCGCGGCTCTTACCTTGGTGGAAGAGGACTTGTGGCTGGAGGAGAGAGCTGAGAGGTTGAAGGCTCGCAGACCACGGCGTGTGTGGGTTCGTTCGGGATTAGCTTCGGCAACGGGACAACCTGAGTCACATGCGCCTGCTGCATCAGCTAGAGGATAGTAGTCCGCATGATTTCAGGAACTATCTCTGTATGTCCGAGGACTGTTTCACATTCATCTTGGAACGCATAAAGCCGTTGATAGCCCAACAGGACACTTTGATGCGTCGAGCTGTGCCACCTGAGGATCGTTTGGCTGTAACTTTGAGGTTAATGGCAACAGGTCGTTCAAGGACAGACCTGCAGTACTCTGCAGCAGTCTCACGGCCACTGCTGAGCCGCCTGATACCCGAGACGTGTGAGATCATCGTGAGTTGTCTGCTGCCATCCTACATGCAGTTACCAACAACCCCTGCTGGATGGATGTTGCCAGAGGTTTTGTCGATCAATGGCAATTTCCAAACGAAGGTGCATTGGACGGTAAGCACATGAGGATCACGCAATCCCCCAACACGGGGTCCTTGTATTTTAATTATAAAGGATATTTTAGCATGGTACTCATGGCCCTGGTGGATGCTCACTGTGAGTTCCTGTACGTGGATTATGGCATGAACGGCCGTGTCTCAGATGGGGGGTGTTTGCACACAGCTCCTTGGCTGAAGACCTAAGGAGAGGTGCTCTGAACTTGCCCTCAAATGATGAGATAACCGGTCATCTCAACTTTGCATTTGTGGGGGATGAAGCCTTCCCACTTCAGGCTCACCTACTACAGCCATATCCCCAGAGGACAGTTACTTCTGAGCAGCGCATTTTCAATTTCCGGCTATCCCGGGCTCGCTGTGTGGTTGAAAATGCGTTCGGGATCATGGCCAATAGATTCCACATGTTTCATACGCCTTTGCATATGAAACTGGAATCTATTGATGTGGTAGTGCTGGCTTGCTGTGTGATGCATAACTTCCTGCGTCGTAGGGATCCGTCATCATACACACCGGCAAGTTATGTGGATTCTGTGGACCCCACAACAGGGGAGCTCCGTCCCGGGAATTAGCGTGCTGCCGACCATGGTGTGGCGCCACTCCAGCCACTGAGCAATGGTCTGAGTCAGCAGGATTCCAGGAGCAACAGAGACGCATACTGCTCCTACTTTAATGGCCCTCGGGCAGTGGCCTGGCAGCACCAGCAGGTGTAGGGTGACTGGTGTTGTGAGGCAGCAACATCAGGAGGAGGGTGGAGTCACCAGGGTGGCTGCACCAGGAGGATTATGGTGGTGTTTTGTTTATTTTGGGTGCTTAAACATTAGTTTTTTGTTTTTTTTGTTTTGTTTTTATTTGTAGTCTGAAATGTTTGGGTATGGCCATTATTTATCATTATTTTCTATGTATTTGTTTGATGATGACACTTCTGTTTTTAATGTTTTGTACGTGTTGTTATAATTCCTTTGTTTCTGCACAAAAAGTCCCACTTTAAAAAACATAACCAGACTACCAGTGTTTGTCGTTACTTTTCAATACAGGGCAGTTGCACATACATAGCTTTATGCTGTGCACAGAGGTATATGATACGTTAAATGGTATTGATGGGTCTGTGCAGCATTGTCTGCTAATGTCCAGTACACAGGTCCAGCCCTTTGGCCCACACTGTATGCTGTGACTGTGTGTACAAGTCCATTATGATGTGTTTGGCCACATGTGAACGTGTCCACACACATGGAGAATGCAATGGTGTTTGGTGTTTGTGGGTGATGTAGGTACACTTCAGTACACACACACGCAAACATGTGTGCACACACATAGTTCAGCCATGGCAGCTCTGGCATGGCGTGGACCAATGCAGGCACATATGTCCATAGTGTTGTTTGTATCTTACCGCCATCATCTACAGATGCACACCTAGCCATTCTTAGTGTAATCCACTGTACTGCACAAGACTGCTCCTGTGTGACACTGTGGCGCCTCGAAAGTGTTTCAGGAGCCACAATTGACGACACGAGCGTGTATTTGGTACAAACTCCGATAGACAATGGTGTCATGTATTAGCCAGCTTTCCAGAGCAGGCTGAACAATCGTAATGCTGTTGTGTTGTCCAATGAGCATGTATGGGGCACGGTGTAAACCACTGTGGCACGCCTATCTCCTCGCCGCGCTGAAAACACCCACATTGCCTTTGAGATTGCGGCGTCTGAAGCGGCGATGGAATAAGGCAAGATTGGTTCCGCTGTAGGTGAGGCGATTTCCGGAGTGACACATCGCCTTAGGTTCAGGGCGAAATTGCGGCATGTGACGCCGCTATCGGCAATCTGAGGTGGGCACGAAAAATGTGAGCGCGCACGTCATATTGCCACACATCGCCAGGCGAGATTGCAGCGTGTGACGGTACCTTTAGTCATTTTTTCCCATAAAACGCATGTGTTAATGCATGTCTTAATGCATGGTTCCTATATGTGTTATGCGTTAGGGCCCCACGTTAAAAAACGCATGCGTTTTTTGAAAGCACCCCAAAAACGCTGCTAGCAGCAATTTTGGGATGCTGTATAAAAACGCATGCGTTTTTTTGAAAAACGTACATGCATTTTTGGACTTTGAAAAAAAATGTCCAAAATGTTCCCAAAAACGGATTTAAGCCAAAAACAGATGGTATGTGCGACCCTGGCCATTATTCACAGTTCCATGGGTTGTAAACTTTTTGATTATGTTGCACACAAAAGAACATCAAGATCTCTGGAGATTGACTTGGTTTAGAATGTTTTTATTAGAAAATTTTTAAAAACAAGGGGTGACATAAATAAAGGGGAGGGGAAAAATTACAATATACATACATATGACAAACAAAAGGGAAATACAGTGATAGATAGCAACATGTTCTTCAGGTACTCCGTAATAGTAAAAAAAATAGTGGTGAAAAAGTACAACCCATTGGATACAGATTAAAACATTTTATGAAATAATTAAAATTTTTACACCGGAGCTAAATTTGTATCCCTATTTTTATTTTAAAAATGTTATACATTTTTACTATTAATTGATCACTTTAATAGTATTTGTACGGTAGTATTAACTGTTTTTATATAGTGAGTGTGACTATAGCACACTGTTTTAAGTAAATATCTTCTATCGTGGTTAAATAGATGGAGAAATAAAATTGATGTATAGAATGGAGAGTATAGAATACTGAATGTGCTACTATTATACAAAGTTGAATAAATAAACATCCCAAGGAAGGGTTAAACTGAAGTATACGGACAATCACATTATTTCGTATTAGGAAAAACTATCTACTATATAATTGTCAAAGGCGTCTGTCGGTCACAGAAATCGCGTGCCCGACACAGGCCGCTCATTGGTCGCCGGCAGACGCAGCGGCCAATGAGCGCCGCATATGCAAAAGACCTGCACGGCTCTCATCTAAGCCCCCCGCTCCTCCTGTCCTGTCCGCACTCCTTCCCCCCCGCTCCTCCTGTCCTGCCCGCGCTCCTCCCCCCCCACTCCTCCTACCCCTCTCCACCCCCCCGCCCCCCTCTGCTCCTCGCGGCCCCCTGCCTCTGCCCACCCGCTCCTTCTGCCTGGGGCCGAACCGTTTATTGGATAGTGTGGGCCCTCATACTCAGGCGGCAACAGGCAGGGAGGCGCTATCCCCACACAGCCGCTTCCTGCCTGTCAGGTGCTGCCGGGAGCGGTAAGCGAAAGAGCCTCACGACCAACTCCCGCTGACAGCACCCACACCCTAAGCTTCTCACCTGCTGCGGGGAGCTGACGGCACCCCCCCTCCTCTACTTCTCCATCCTGCCCCGCTTGCTGCATCCTGCTCCCCCTCTGGCTCCATCCCGCCCCACCGGCTCCATCCTGTGCTGCTCGCCACCATCCTGCCCCCCCGCCACCATCCTGCCCTGCCGGCTCCATCCTGCCCCGCTTGCTTCATCCTAACCCCAACCCCCTGGCTCCATCCTGGCCCACCAGCTCCATCCTGCCCCACCGGCTTCATCCTGCGCTGCTCGCCATCATCCTGCCCCCCGTCGCCACCCTCCTTCCCCCCGCCACCATCCTGCCCCACCGCCACCATCCTGCCCGGCCGGCTCCATCCTGCCCCACTCCCACCATCCTGCCCCGTCGCCACCATCCTGCTCCTCTGGCACCATCCTGCCCCTCTCAATCCATCCTGCCTCGGTAGTAGAAAGTTAAAGAGCCCTGCGGCCAACTCCCACTGACAGCAACCCCCCACGCTCCTCACCTGCGGCGGAGAGATAACGGCATTCCCCCCTGCTCCTCACCTGCGGCGGGGAGCTGACAGCACATCCCCCTCCCCCCGCTCCTTTGGCTCCCTCCTGCCCCTCTGGCTCCATCCTGCCCCACTTGCTGCATCCTGCCCCACTTGCTTCATTCTGCCCCGCTTGCTTCATCCTGCCCCCTCCCCCCCCAGCTCCATCCTGCACTGCTCACCACCATCCTGCCCCCTCAGCACCATCCTGCCCCCCGCCACCATATCCATCCTGCCCCCCCGCCACCATCCTGCCCCCCACCACCATTCTGCCTCACTACCAACATCCTGCCCCCCGCCACCATCCTGCCTTGGGAGCGGTAAGTTAAAGAGCCCTGTGGCCGACTCCCGCTGATGAGAGCACCCCCTCCACACTCCTCACTTGCGGCGGGGAGCTGACGGCACCCCTCTCGCTCGTCACCTGTGGCGGGGAGCTGACAGCACATCCCCCTCCCTCCCCGCTCCTCCGGCTCCATCCTGCCCTGATTTCTTCATCCTGCCCCCTCCCCCCAGCTCCATCCTGCACTGCTCGCCACCATCCTGCCCCCCCACCACCATCCTGCCCTGCAGTCTCCATCCTGACCGTCGTCTCCATCCTGCCCTCCCACCACCATCCTGCCTCGCCGCCACCATCCTGCCCCACTTGCCACCATCATGCCCCCCCGCCACCATCCTGCCCCCCGCCCCCCCACGACCATCCATCCACTCCATCCTGCCCCGCCGGCTCCAAGTTCTGAAGTTCTGGCAGTCACAGTATGTCAACTACATACATATTCTAGAATACCCGATGCGTTAGAATTGGGCCACCATCTAGTACCCAAATAAGCACAAATTTAGCAAGTAGTTAGCGCCTAACCCTTGCAAATTTACTATCACTACAGATTAAAACACGTTGATACAAATAGTAAAGAATTATTGCAGTATTGAAAATATGAAAAGGTAAAACAATCTCTGAAATAATCAGTAGAGGTAGTAAAAAAACTAAACAAACCTGAGCTAGAAAAAAAACATTAATATAAAAGGATATTTGTTGCCAGATTGGGTAGATACTAATGCAAGGGATAATACCGTCAATTAGTCTTTATTCAATAAATTAGGCGAATAAGCCAATAACCAAATTTCCCACCTTTCTTGGAATTTACTAAAATTATTGTTTCTAATAGAAAAATTATGTTCATAGATACTATGTTGAGATATTCTTTCTAATAGTTTGGATATTGTAGGTGGTTCATCTTTTTTCCAACTTGACACTATGAGGATCCTAGAGGTAAGCAAAATATGGGAGATTATGAATCTTAGATTCCCAGGAAAGTCCTCTACACCAGTTGAGAGAAGTGCGAGTTGAGGGGTTAAGGATAATTTCAGTCCTGTAATGTTTGTAATAAGAGCCTTTATGTCAGACCAAAATTTCAAAAGCTTGGGGCAATCCCAAAAAAATATGGGATAAGGTCCTTGTTTTATGGCAATCTCTCCAACAAGTAGATAGTAGAAGGGAATTAATTAAGTTTAATTTAGCTGGGGTCCAGGACCACTTTGAAATTAATTTATAATATGACTCGTGTATGGTGGCACACGCCATATGGGAGTAAGAAATAGTATAAGTTTTAGCCATTTTATGAAGGTCAATTTTGATGTTCAATTCCTTTTCCCAGGCTGCGAAAAAGGAAAGATTGGTTACCGTATATACTCGTGTATAAGCCGACCCGTGTATAAGCCGACCCCCCTACTTTTGCCCCCCAAAACCTGGGAAAACCTATTGACTCGTGTATAAGCCGAGGGTGGACCCCAGCACAGGTATACAGCCCCCAGCAGTGTGGTATACAGAAGCCCCAGAGGTATATACAGCAGCCCCAGTGGTAGTATACAGCAGCCCCAGAGGTATATACAGCAGCCCCAGAGGTATATACAGCAGCCCCAGTGGTAGTATACAGCAGCCCCAGTGGTAATATACAGCAGCCCCAGTGGTAGTATACAGCAGCCCCAGTGGTAGTATACAGCAGCCCCAGAGGTATATACAGCAGCCCCAGTGGTAGTATACAGCAGCCCCAGTGGTAATATACAGCAGCCCCAGTGGTAGTATACAGCAGCCCCAGAGGTATATACAGCCCCGTGGTAGTATACAGCAGCCCCAGTGGTAGTATACAGCAGCCCCAGTGGTAGTATACAGCAGCCCCAGAGGTATATACAGCCCCAGAGATATATACAGCAGCCCCAGAGGTATATACAGCCCCAGAGGTATATACAGCAGCCCCAGTGGTAGTATACAGCAGCCCCAGTGGTAGTATACAGCAGCCTCAGAGGTATATACAGCCCCAGTGGTAGTATACAGCAGCCCCAGTGGTAGTATACAGCAGCCCCAGTGGTAGTATACAGCAGCCCCAGAGGTATATACAGCCCCAGTGGTAGTATACAGCAGCCCCAGTGGTAGTATACAGCAGCCCCAGAGGTATATACAGCCCCAGAGGTATATAGAGCAGCCCTAGTGGTGTATACAGCAGCAGCCCCCGGAGGTATACAGGCCCCCCCATCAAGCCCCAGGGCCCCCCCCTTGCGCGGCAGCCTGTAAAGTAAGATCATACTTATCAGTGTCCTGTCGCGCCGTACCGCCGCTTGCCGACACACAATCCCGGGCTTCAATCCGCGTCTTCCGGCTTCCGGCTTCCTGTGGTCGCGGACAATGACGTCATTGCCCGCGACCACAGGAAGTGCGGAAGACCCGGAATGAAGCCCGGGATCGTGATGTTGGCAAGCGGCGGGACGGCGC
Organism: Allobates femoralis; assembly: GCA_033576535.1. Taxonomy (NCBI): domain Eukaryota; kingdom Metazoa; phylum Chordata; class Amphibia; order Anura; family Aromobatidae; genus Allobates; species Allobates femoralis. The sequence continues at coordinate 452,872,802 of JARQOC010000004.1, forward strand.
GACAGGACACTGATAAGTATGATTTTACTTTACAGGCTGCCGCGCAAGGGGGGGGCCCTGGAGCTTGATGGGGGGGCCTGTATACCTCCGGGGGCTGCTGCTGTATTAATTACCGTATATACTCGCGTATAAGCCGAGGGGGACTTTTCAGCCCAAATTTTGGGCTGAAAAACTCGCGAGTATTTACGGTAATTTCAATTCTTTGTTGAAAATTTTATAGAAAATGTTTGTCTTCCAATTGGAGATTTTGTTTGGATCATCCAATAACCCAACAATGAAAAATAAATTTAGGATTATTTTTGGCAAAATAATTGGAGATAAGCCTTCAATTAGTTCTGTCATTCATAGGGAGAGAATATTTGTTCTGAAGATGATGGAACGGAATTAAGGAGTCCTCAATAAATAGGTCATTTATGCACATGATGCCTTTGCCAGGCAAGGTGACAGACCCAAATTAGGTATCAATAATTCCAAAACATCTAAAGGAATTTTTTGTGGTATAGTCGGAGTGAAGTGCTTAATTGATTTGGATAAGAGGCCTCTCCATACCGAAATAGTAGTTTTCAGAGTAGGAAAATTGGGGGGAGATTTAGAAGGGTCAACCAAATGGGCAATAATCAGGGCAGTTAAATTTTTGTTTTTAATAAGAGATTTTTCAATTGTAATCCAGGACATATTATATGATTCAGAAAACCACCCTTGGGATAATTTAATAATGGTAAATATAATAATTGTAAAGATTGGGAACACCTAACCCCCCCCGTCTTTTCATGTTTTTTAAGGGAGGCTCTAGAAATCCTCGTTTTTTTGTTGTTCCAGATAAAGGACCTAAGATGTGACTGAAATTTGCCAAATTAAGTTTTGTGAATAAATAGGGGAATAGATCTGATTACATAGAGAAATTTAGGAAGCATAATCATTTTAAAGGCTTCTATTCTATTGAGCCGCGATAGTCCAAATTTGGATAAGTGTAAGAGGTCTAGGTGGAATGTCTTGTGTAAACTTATTAAATTTTCTTGGCCGATAGAGGAAAGAGGATTAGATAGAATTATGCCTAAATAAGAGATTTTCTTGTCTTGCCATGCATAATCGAAGTCTTCTTTAACCCTTTCCCAACCCTTGGCGTTACAAAGACGTCATGGAAGTCGGTGACTTCCCGACCCATGACGTCCCCCAACATCATGGCGGGATCGGGATCCCTCAGCAACGATGACCAGGGCCGGTGAAATGTCACCGGTGCTGCGGGAACATGAGAACATGTACTTTGCCCCCCTTGGCTACAAGCACTCTGATTGGCAGTTGAATGTGAAACTGCCAATTAGAGCGACTCTAGATCTGATTGAAGCTCTCCAATAAAGTGTGGAGGGGTGGGTGCACAGGTGCCCTCCCCCTCCTCAGCCATCTCCCGCTCTGGATCACCCCCCCATCTCTATCCTCCACTCCCCCACCTCTGGTCCCCGTGTCCCCGCTCACTGCTACCCGGTGCTACAGCTGCACCCACTGGCGAGCCAGTCAGCCTCTCCTGTCTCCTCACTGTGGTGCCCCTCCTCCTCTCCCGGGCTCCTTCTTCTCACTCGAGGATCGTGAGTGAGGTGATTATGAATGAATGGGTGCATGGGTGCATGGATTGGTGCATTGGTGGATGGATGGGTGCATGGATGCATAGGTGCATGGATGGATGGATGGGTGTATGGATGGGTGCATGGATGAATAGATGCATGGGTGCATGGATGGATGGATGGATGGATGGGTGCATGGGTGCATGGATGGATGGGTGCATGGAATATGGATGGGTGCAAAAAGGGATCAAGTGTCTACTTGTTGTAGTCTCTGGGGCCAGAGTCATGGTGCCCTGTACTGCAGATCATTGCCATACAGTGCACCATAACTCTGACCCCAAAGACTACAACAAGGGGACACTTGATCCCTTGTTTTAGTCTCTGGGGTCAGAGTCATGGTACACTGTATGGCAATGATCTGCTGTACTGTGCACCATGACTTTGACCCCAGAGACTACAACAAGTGGACACTTGATCCTTTGCTGTAGTCTCTTGGGTCACAGTCATGATGCACAGTATGGCAGATCATTGCCATACAGTGCTCCATGACTCTGACCCACAGACTACAACAAGAGATCAAGTGTCCTCTTGTTGTAGTTTCTGGGGTCAGAGTCATGGTGTACTGTATGACAGATCATTGCCATACAGTGCACCATCAGTGTAACCCCAGAGACTGTAGGAAAAGGACACATGATCACTTGCTGCAGTCTCTAGATGTAGCAGAAGCAATCAAGTATCATGGGACATTAATTGTGGACTACGTCGGATCTTTATAATTAAAGGGATCCTGTCACCTCCAAAATGCCTCCTAAGCTACCAAAACATGTCCCTGCAGCATCCTATCACTAATCTCACACTCCTTTTGTCTCCTAAAAGCATCCTGTGTAAGTGCAGAAAAACGTTTTAATACTTACTCATTATGATTTATAATTAGCAGGGGTATATTCTTTAGCCCTTAGGGCATGTTGTTTTGCAGCCTGAATGATCCAGTCCTCTCTGTGAAGCTTCTGCTGTGATGTGGAGCTGAAGGCAGGACTAATGATTTGAATTCTGTGAGTGATAGAGAGGGGAAGGGCAAAGCCTGCACAAGCAGAGCACACAGAGAGAGGGTGGACCCTCGAGGCTGCAAAACAACACGCCCTAAGGGCTAAAGAATATAGCCCCTGCTAATTATAATCCCTAATCAGTAAGTATTAAAACGTTTTTCTACACTTTCACAGGATGCTTTTAGGAGACAAAAGGAGTGTGAGATTAGTGATAATATGCTGCAGGGACATGTTTTGGTAGCTTATGAGGCGTTCTGGAGGTGACAGGATCCCTTTAAGATGGAGTCCAAATTTTTTTTGTGTTTTTTTTCAAATAGATTTTTTTTGTGTGGTGTATTTTTTTACTATTTACTAGAGATTACTAATAGCCGGGTCTAACATTGGCCAAACATTATGAATCTCGGACTTAGTGCCAGCTGCCAATAAAAAAGCTGGCATTACCCCCTTTATTACCCAGTTTACCACCGGCACCAGGGCAACTGGAAGAGTCTGGGTACAGTGCCAGAAAATGGCTCTTCAGTGAATGTACCATTTTCTGGGGTTACTGTGCAATTCGCAGCATGGGGGGCCCAGAATGCTTGGGCCTCTCCGTGCTGAGGATGCCAGCCCCTAGCTGCCTACTTGTACAGTTGTGGCCAAAACTATTGACACCCCTGCAATTCTGTCAGATAATACTCAGTTTCTTCCTGAAAATGATTGCAATCACAAATTATTTTGTATTATTATCTTCATTTAATTTGTCTCCAATGAAAAAACACAAAAAGAATTGTCCTAAAGCCAAATTGGATCTAATTCCACAACAAACATAAAAAAGGGGTGGACAAAAGTATTGGCACTGTTAGAAAAATCATGTGATGCTTCTCTAATTTGTGTAATTAACAGCACCTATAACTTACCTGTGGCATCTAACAGGTTTTGGCAATAACTAAATCACACTTGCAGCCAGTTGACATGGATTAAAGTTGACTCAACCTCTGTCCTATGTCCTTGTGTGTACCGCATTGAGCATGGAGAAAAGAAAGAAGACCAAAGAACTGTCTGAGGACTTGAGAAACCAAATTGTGAGGAAGCATGAGCAATCTCAAGGCTACAAGTCCATCTCCAAAGACCGGAATGTTCCTGTGTCTACCGTGCGCAGTGTCATCAAGAGGTTTAAAGCCCATGGCACTGTGGCTAACCTCCCTAGATGTGGACGGAAAAGAAAATTAACGAGAGATTTCAACGCAAGATTGTGCGGATGGTGGACAAAGAACCTCGACTAACATCCAAACAAGTTCAAGCTGCCCTGCAGTCCGAGGGAACAACAGTGTCAACCCATACTATCTGTTGGCGTCTGAATGAAAAGGGACTGTATGGCAGGATACCCAGGAAGACCCCACTTCTTACCCCGAGACATAAAAAAGCCAGGCTGGAGTCTGCCAAAACTTACCTGAGAAAGCCTAAAACGTTTTGGAAGAATGTTCTCTGGTCAGATGAGACAAAAGTAGAGCTTTTTGGGCAAAGGCATCAACATAGAGTTTACAAGAGAAAAAAAGAGGCATTCAAAGAAAAGAACACGGTCCCTACAGTAAAACATGGCAGAGGTTCCCTGATGTTTTGGGGTTGCTTTGCTGCCTCTGGCACTGGACTGCTTGACCATGTGCATGGCATTATGAAGTCTGAAGACTACCAACAAATTTTGCAGCATAATGTAGGGCCAAGTGTGAGAAAGCTGGGTCTCCCTCAGAGGTCATGAGTCTCCCAGCAGGACAATGACTCAAAACACACTTCAAAAATCACTAGAAAATGGTTTGAAAAAAAGCACTGGAGACTTCTAAGGTGGCCAGCAATGAGCCAGACCTGAATCCCATAGAACACCTGTGGAGAGATCTAAAAATGGCAGTTTGGAGAAGGCACCCTTCAAATATCAGGGACCTGGAGCAGTTTGCCAAAGAAGAATGGTCTAAGAAACTCATTGATGGTTACCGGAAGCAGTTATTTTGGCTAAAGGTTGTGCATCCAAGTATTAGGCTGAGGGTGCCAATACTTTTGTCTATTTTTGGAGTTTTGTGTGAAATGATCAATGTTTTGCTTTTTGCTTCATTCTCTTTTGTGTTTTTTCATTGAAGACAAATTAAATGAAGATAATAATACCAGAGAAATTGTGATTGCAATCATTTTCAGGAAGAAACTGAGTATTATCTGACATAATTGCAGGGGTGTCAATACTTTTGGCCACAACTGCACCTGGCTGGATCAAAAATATGGTGGAGCCCCACGTCATTTTTTTTTTCAAATTACGTTTATAAATAAAGAAAAAGGGTTTCGCTGAATTTTTGGTTGCCAACCAGGTACAACGAGGCAGCTGGGGGTTGGTGGCAGTCCACAGCTGCCAAGTTGTACCTCCTGAACCAAAACTATGGTGAAACCCCACATAATTTTCTTTTAAATTATTTCTACAAATGAAACGACATGGAGCTTCACCGTATTTTTGTTCCCAGCCAGATACAACTTGGCAGTTGGGGGGCTGGAATCCTTAGTGTGGAGAGACCCAAACGTTGTGGGCCACCCAAGCTGCGAATTGCAACTCACAGCCACCCCAGAAAATAGTGCATTCATTAGAGGCACCATTTTCTGGTGCTGTACCCCAACTCTTCCAGTTACCCTTGTGCTGGTGGCAAAGATGGTGGCACACAGGGGCTCTCCATATGTGACATGGTGTCCGTTAACAATTTCAATGGAAAATTATCTCCGATTGTTAGCGGACACCATGTTACGTATGGAGAGCCTCTATGTAGCTAAACATTGGAGCTCCCCACAAGTGACCCCACGTTGGAAACTAGACCCCCAAGGAACTTAACTGGATACATAGTGAGCACTTTGAACCCCCAGGTGCTTCACAAATTGATTCATAAAAATAAATAAAGAAAAAGTGCTCAATATGCATCTAGATAAGTTCCTTAGGGGGTCTAGTTTATAAAATGGCATCACTTGTGAGGGAGTTCCAATGTTTAGCCACAAAGAGGCTCTCCATACGCAACCTGGTGTCCACTAACAATTTGATTGGGAACATTGAACATTGGAGCTCCCCCACAAGTGACCATATTTTGGACACTAGACCCCGCAAGGAACATATCTAGATGCGTAATGAGCACTTTGATCCCCCAGGTGCTTCACAAATTGATCCATAAAAATGAATAAGTACTTTTTGTTTTCTTTTTTCATTTTTACGGACTAATTTGTGAAGCACCTGGGGGTTCAAAGTGCTCACTATGTATCTAGATAAGTTCCTTGGTGGGTCTAGTTTAGTACTTTTTCATTTTTGGATCAATTTGTGAAGCACCTGGGAGTTCAAAGAGCTCACTATGCATCTAGGTGTGATTCTTGGGGGTCTAGTTTCCAAAATGGGGTAACTTGTGGGGGAGCGCCAATGTTTGGGCACACAGGGGCTCTCCATATGCGATATGGTGTCCACTAACAATTTGATTGGAAAATGAACTCCAATTGTTAGCAGACACCATGTTGCGTATGGAGAGCCCCTGTGTGCTTAAACATTGGAGCTCCCCCACAAGTGACCCTATTTTGGAAACTAGACCCCACAAGGAACTTATCTAGATGTATAGTGAGCAGTTTGAACCCCCAGGTACTTCACAAATTGATCTGTAAAAATTAAAAAAATAAATTTTTTGTGAAAAAAAGTACTTTTTCATTTTTACAGATCAATTTGTAAAGCCCATAGGTGTTCAAAGTGCTCACTATGCATCTAGATAAGTTCTTTGGAGGGTCTAGTTTCCAAAATGGGGTAACTTGTGGAGGAGCTCCAATGTTTAGTCACACAGGGGCTCTCCATACGCGGCATGGTGTCTGCTAAAAATTGGAGCTAATTTTCCATTCAAAAAGTCAAATGACGCTTCTTTCCTTACAAGCCCTGCCGTGCGCCCAATCAGTGGTTTATGACCACATATGAGGTATTGGTGTACTCAGGAGAAATTGCCCAACTAATGTTAGAATCCATTTTATCCTGTTGCCCATGTGAAATATGAAAAAATTGAGACTAAAAGAATGTTTTAGTGGGAAAAATTAAAAATTAAACTCTCTATTTTTTCCTTCCATGTTGCTTTAGTTCCTGTGAAGCATCTGAAGGGTAAATAATCTTCTTGAATGTTGTTTTCAGTAGCTTGAGGGGTGCAGTTTTTGGAATGGTGTCACTTTTGGGTGTTTTCTGTCATGTACGTGCCTCAAAGGGACTTCAAATGTGATGTGGTCACTAAAAAAATGGTTCTGTACATTTTGCTAGAAAAATGAGAAATTGCTGATAAACTTTGAACCCTTTTAAAGGGATCCTGTCACCCCCAAAACACCTCCTAATCTATTAAAAGATGCCCCTAGAGCATATTCACACTTATCCTACACTCCTTTTAGCTCCTACATGCATATATTGAAAATTAAGATAAACGTTATTAAACTACCTCATTAGTGATGTTAATGAGTGACTATTGTATGCATAGTCACCCAGGCAGGCTCTCCCTCTTCCTAATATCATGCCTCAATAGGCGTGATCTTCAACTCACATTCAAATGCGCGCCTCCCCGCTCTAACTTTTTTTTAATTGTGCTAATGTAAAGTAGATATGTGGGAAATGTTATTTATTAACTACTGTATATACTCGTGTATAAGCCGACCCGTGTATAAGCCGACCCCCCTACTTTTGCCCCCAAAACCTGGGAAAATCTATTGACTCGTGTATAAGCCGAGGGTGGACCCCAGCACAGGTATACAGCCCCCAGCAGTGTGGTATACAGCAGCCTCCCCAGTGGTATATACAGGCCCCAGCAGTGTTACAGCAGCAGCCCCAGTGGTATATACAGCAGCAGCCCCAGTGGTAGTATACAGCAGCCCCAGAGGTATATACAGCAGTCCCAGTGGTAGTATACAGCAGCAGCCCCAGTGGTAGTATACACGCAGCCCCAGTAGTATATACAGCCCCAGTGGTAGTATACACGCAGCCCCAGTAGTATATACAGCCCCAGTGGTAGTATCCAGCAGCCCCAGTAGTATATACAGCCCCAGTGGTAGTATACATACAGCCCCAGTAGTATATACAGCCCCAGTAGTATATACAGCCCCAGTGGTATATACAGCCCCAGTGGTAGTATACAGCAGCCCTAGTAGTATATACAGCCCCAGTGGTAGTATACATACAGCCCCAGTAGTATATACAGCCCCAGTAGTATATACAGCCCCAGTGGTAGTATCCAGCAGCCCCAGTAGTATATACAGCCCCAGTGGTAGTATACATACAGCCCCAGTAGTATATACAGCCCCAGTAGTATATACAGCCCCAGTGGTATATACAGCCCCAGTGGTAGTATACAGCAGCCCCAGTAGTATATACAGCCCCAGTGGTAGTATACATACAGCCCCAGTAGTATATACAGCCCCAGTAGTATATACAGCCCCTGTGGTAGTATCCAGCAGCCCCAGTAGTATATACAGCCCCAGTGGTAGTATACATACAGCCCCAGTAGTATATACAGCCCCAGTAGTATATACAGCCCCAGTGGTATATACAGCCCCAGTGGTAGTATACATACAGCCCCAGTAGTATATACAGCCCCAGTAGTATATACAGCCCCAGTGGTAGTATCCAGCAGCCCCAGTAGTATATACAGCCCCAGTGGTAGTATACATACAGCCCCAGTAGTATATACAGCCCCAGTAGTATATACAGCCCCAGTGGTATATACAGCCCCAGTGGTAGTATACAGGGCCCCCCTCATAGTTTGGCGCCCCCACCTCACTTGCTGGCCCCCCCCGCATGCAGCGCTGCGCATATACATTACCGGTCTAGCAGCTGTCACCCTCCGGTGGCGGATCGCGGCTCCTGGGCTCCGGGCTCCATCTTCCTCTCTGTCTTCCTGCTTGTCACGTGACCGGCCGGCGTCGCGATGACGTAATCGCGATGAGCCCGGCGGCCACAAACCAGGGAGACAGAGAGGAAGATGGAGCCCGGAGCCCAGGAGCCGCGATCCGCCACCGGAGGGTGACAGCTGCTAGACAGGTAATGTATATGCGCAGCGCTGCATGCGGGGGGGCCAGCAAGTGAGGTGGGGGCGCCAAACTTTGAGGGGGACCGTATTGACTCGCGTATAAGCCGAGGGGGGGACTTTTCAGCCCAGTTTTTGGGTTGAAAACTCGGCTTATACGCGAGTATATCCGGTATTTTGTGTCACATAACTCTCTGGTTTAACAGAATAAAAATTCAAAATTTGAAAACTGCGAAATTTTCAAAATTTTCACCAAATTTTCAATTTGTTCACAAATAAATGCAAAAATTATCAACCTAAATTTACTACTAACATGAAGCCCAATATGTCACAAAAAAACAATCTTAGAATCGCTAGGATCCATTGAAGCGTTCCAGAGTTATTACCTCATAAAGGGACACTCGTCAGAATTGTAAAAAATGCCAAGGTCTTTACGATCAAAATAGACTGGGTCCTGAAGGGGTTAAGGTATGCAAGTAGCGTTTCATCAATACTGAAATCTAATATTTGAGATTTTGAATTGTTTATTTTATACAATGACAGTTGAGAAAATGTCTCAATGGAGGAAGATAAATGTCTAAGGGATTTAACCCTGCTGTTGTCTTCGGTCAAAAACGACCGATTTTGAACTTTAATATTTTTTTAAATTTTCAAGATGCGGTTCTGAAACTTGTGGTTAATTGACTTTTCCTCATTTGAGGGGTTCTTACTATGCATATTGTTATATATATTTTTTTATGTTTACTTTTTGCTCCACAATTTTTTATACATTGTACTCTTCGGTCAAAAATGACTGATAGCCTTTTATAGTGATCTCCAGCCATTTTATGAGTAAAATAAAGGAGCTATAATCTCATTTTGGACTATATATTACATCTACTACTACAGTATTTATCAATTTATTTAGGTCCTTTTGGTCCATGCAGATTTACACATACATACATTTTCTCATTACAATACTGCTGATGGATTACACAGGTCAACAAAAAAAAATTTTTTTTCTGGTGTCCAAAATATTTTAATGAATTTGGGGTATTTTTGGGGTGCTGATTCTGAATATACTATCAGTTTTGCCAGATTGGCTCAAGTTTTTGAGATTTTTGGTATCTTATTTATAGCACTTGTTGGTAAATGCGACGCATCATCTCATTAATTTCTTTGGATTAGTACTTGAACTGAGCAGTTCTCAATATAGTTTTGTGTTAATTAGTGTTCTAAAAGTTTGTTCATAGCTTGATTTTTGCACTAACTTTATGTTGTTGTCTGTTTTCCAGTGAAAAGCATGAACTCATCAAGAAGAAGTTGTCTTAACGATCCAGACTCATTCTGTTACATTTGTGGTGAATATACACTGCCAAAACATAGAAGAAACATAACAGACTTCGTTAAAAAAGTGTATTTTGCCTATTTTGGGGTTATGCTTGGGGACCAAGACAAGTTTTGGGCACCACACATAGTGTGCAAAGCATGTATCGAATTATTACGAAAATGGAGCAAAGGACAAAGAACAAGCTTCAAATTTGGTGTTCCAATGGTGTGGAGAGAGCAAAAAAATCATCATGATGACTGTTATTTCTGTGCAGTGCAAGTACAAGGATTCAATAAGCATAAGAAACGAAAATGGGAGTATCCTAACATGGAATCTGCAAGAAGGCCTGTCCCTCATTGTGAAGATGTGCCTGTACCTGTGTTTACCATGTTACCTGACCTTCCCCCACCTGATGATGATGATGAAATGCAGGGTATGGAGCTAAGCATTAGTTCTGGAAGTGAACTAGAATATGAAGGAAGTTTCAGAACACCTACGCAATTTACCCAAGGAGAGCTCAACGATCTAATAAGAGACCTCAACCTCTCAAAAAGTGCATCCGAACTTTTAGCTTCAAGGCTAAGTGAAAAAAATTGTCTGACGCCTGGAACTAAAATTACATCTTACAGGACCAGAGAAGAAGCACTTCTTCCATTTTTCTGTGAAGATGACCTACTTGTATATTGTAAGGATATTCCTGGCCTGATGCTGCAAATGGGTTTACAAGTATATCGTCCTGTAGACTGGAGGCTTTTCATAGATAGTTCTAAAAGGAGTTTGAAATGTGTTTTGTTGAACAATGGCAATCAGTGTGCATCTCTTCCAGTAGCTCACTCAACTAAACTTGCAGAACAATACCAAAATGTCAAAATGGTCTTGGAGAAACTGTGCTACCATGAACATTCGTGGCTGATATGTGTTGATTTAAAAATGGTCAACTTTTTACTTGGACAGCAAAGTGGATACACAAAGTATCCTTGCTTCATCTGCATGTGGGATAGTAGAGCAAAACATCAGCACTGGGAGAAACTGAATTGGCCTCCAAGGGACACCTTGACAGTAGGAGCATCAAACATAGTGAACGAACCTTTGGTGGACAGGGAAAAAATCATTCTACCACCACTTCACATAAAGTTAGGATTAATGAAGCAGTTCGTCAAGGCATTAGACAAAGATGGTAATTGCTTCATGTACATCTGCAGATCTTTCCCTGGTCTTAGTAGCGAAAAACTGAAGGCAGGAATCTTTGATGGTCCTCAAATTCGGAAACTCATTAAAGATTCAAATTTTCCTAAGGAAATGAATGACATTGAAGCTGCTGCATGGTGTAGTTTTGTGTTGGTAGTGAAGAACTTCTTGGGAAATCAAAAGGCAGACAATTATGAAGAACTGGTACAAAACATGCAATTGAGATTTAGAAATCTGGGTGTACACATGAGCATTAAATTGCATTATCTTCACAGTCACTTGGACAGATTTCCAGAAAACCTTGGAGATTTTAGCGAAGAACAAGGGGAGAGATTTCATCAGGATATTATGGTGATGGAGGAAAGGTACCAAGGCAGATGGGACAGACATATGATGGCTGATTACTGCTGGAATCTACAGCGTGACTGCCCCAATAGCTCACATAGAAGAAAATCATATAAAAAGCGCTTTTCCAGCGATTAAATGTCTATCTTTCATGTCTTGTTCATTTTTGAAGATTACTTTCTAAAACTAGTTAAAATAAACTAAAATCAACATTTACTTTGTTAAATTTATTGTATTCATGACAATATCAATAAAGTTAATGCGCGTGTAGCAAATTACGTCTTTTTTTTACACATTTTACGAAAAATCTCAAAAACTTGAGCCAATCTGGCAAAACTGATGACATATTCAGAATCAGCACCCCAAAGTTACCCTAAATTCAATGAAATATCTTTGGCACCAAAAATGCTGTTGACCAGTGTTATCTTCCAGTATAGTTATGTGCCAAATATTTTTACCCTGCTGTTCCTGTAAAATATTTCTATTCAGTTCTGCATTCGTGCTATGGAAGGAAATAGACCCAAATTGGAACAATATATAAGAGAAGACTTTTAATAGAGGAGTTGGGAAAATCACTGGTTAGCCCATATATTGAAGAACGAAAGGTAACACCCTGAGCTGATAGATCGGCAGCCATTGTCCACAGGATCCAACAGCAAGATAAAGAAAGTGAACCAACAACTTACACCAGCACTGCTACAATACCCATGGTCGCCACCAGCAACGCAACCAGCCTAAAATGGAAACGATGCGACTTCTGTCCAACACCAATCAATCACAAATCAAATGTGATATGTTACAGGTGTGAAAAATATTTATGCAAAAGACATGTCAATTATACCTGTGACAATTGCAAACAGTACATTTTGCACCGTGTGACTTATCTATCATTTTACATTAAAAAAACTGAACTGTTAATATTATTTTCCCAAAAAAAAAAAAAAATTATTACATTTAGTTTATTGTTATTAGTTATAGTTTACAGTTGGATGAATAATTATTTTTGTATGTGCAAATATGCAATATGCATAAATATTCCAATAAAGCCATGTTAAATGTTTTGACACAAAAAAAAAATGTAAAGTAAGTTTTTCTTTCCATTTTTCATTTGTTTATAAACAACCACGTTCACATACAATATAATACTGCAAAAATTATTCAATGAAAACACTTAAATTAGCTAAAAATCAAGACTTTATTAGGTACGGTCAAAAATGACCAGAAGATTGTGATTACTTATGGGTGCACCACCATTATGCGATATAAGGATAAGTAAAAGGATGGGGTGCTACTTGTCAACAGAACATAATTGTCATTAGAAGAGAAAGAATTGACAGAAAACCTGCACTCCACATCCAAATAATGTAAGATGAAAAAATATCTTTATTTGAGGCAAAACGACACACAGATTAAAACCATTTAAAACCAATAACAAACATGACAAAAAGCCACAACAATAATGGGTATAATACCACATAGGGGAAAGAGGGCCCCTTCAAACCCTGTATTCATGCCTGATTCAAAAACACCAATGGTACAACAGTAATCAAACACTCAAGTCAAACAATACAAGTCTACACCAAATGGTTAATGCACTTTGCCCCTGAAACCAGTGAGCTATGTAAAATGACAAATTGTACAAAGATCAAGTAGTGCACAGAAATGAAGATCAACAGAAGCTAGTATTTGGTGAAACATAAATGACAAGTTGACATTCAGTTTTTGCAGCTCCTGTGAGCTGTGCTGCCTGTCAGCAAAGCAGTCAAAGCTGGAGATTTCTCCCCTCACCTGTCCATAGACAGCATGGAGCTGCAGCACAGCAAAGTAGATCCCTATATCCCTCAGTGATCCCAGGGAATAGGACTAGGTATTTGCTAGTAAGGAGCACGGTGTGTCCAGGCATGAGCAGTGGGGGCCCCTGGATCCCACGCGTATCGCCGCACAGGGCGGCTTCGTCACGAAGCTGTTATTTCTCCAAATTCTTCCTGTAGAAACATTAGGACCTAGAGATAATTCAAAGAACACAAGGTCAGTTTTTATTAATCATGGATCTAGAGATTCTGAAAATTGCCTGGATTTGGTAGAGGAGTCTAAGACTCCATTGGGGATGATATTAAAATCGCCGAATAATACTAATTCCCCTGTCTTGTGAAGATTAATTATTTTCATTATTTTATTTAAAAAGGTGATTTGGCCTTTATTGGGCACATACATATTGGCAACGGTAAATAGGGAGTCGTTCAGTTTACAAATAAGGATTATATATCTTCCATTTGGGTCATCAAAGCGAGAAATCTGTTCAAAAGATATAGAATTTCTAATTAAAAGGGCTACTCCTCATTTTTTCTTATTGTTATTTGCACAGAAAATATTCGGGAAATTTTTATTTTGAAATGTCGGATCTTAGGAGGAGGAGAATTTGGTCTCTTGTAATCCCACTATATCTGCCTTGGTGTCATTCATTAATTTACATGCATAAAAGCGCCTCTCTGGAGAGTTAAGGCCATTGACGGTTTAAGTCAAAAATGTAAGTGAGATGGCCTGACCAAAAATTGCAGTAGGTATAGCTCAGTGTACAAGTGCACTTAAATGTAATTAACCCTTTCAAGGACATTGCTAAAAGGAAATTAAAGGGATCCTGTCACCCCCAAAACACCTATAAACCTATTAAAACCTGTCCCTAGAGCATATTAACACTTTCCCTACACTCCTTTTACCTCCTAAATGCACATAATGAAAGTGAGTAAAAACGTTTTTACAGTACCTCATTACTCATGATAATGAGTGACTATGCTATTCACAGTCACTCATTCAGGCTGCCCCTCTTCATACTATCACGCCTCAATAGGCGTGATCTTCATCATGGATTCAAACTGCAGCCTCTCTGCGCGCCTCCCCGCTGTGTCCTGTGTCTGCCCGGCTTCAGCGTGGGGCTGTATGACGCGACCCGCGTCATTTCCGGAGCCGGGTGACGTCGTACAGCCGCGCCGCTGTGTCAGCTTCAAAATGCGCACTGCGCATGCGCATGCGCAGTGCGGGAATTGAAGCTAACAGCGGCGCGGCTGTAAATACGTCACCCGGCTCCGGAAATGACGCGGGTCGCGTCATACAGCCCCACGCTGAAGCCGGGCAGACACAGGACACAGCGGGGAGGCGCGCAGAGAGGCTGCAGTTTGAATCCATGATGAAGATCACGCCTATTGAGGCGTGATAGTATGAAGAGGGGCAGCCTGAATGAGTGACTGTGAATAGCATAGTCACTCATTATCATGAGTAATGAGGTACTGTAAAAACGTTTTTACTCACTTTCATTATGTGCATTTAGGAGGTAAAAGGAGTGTAGGGAAAGTGTTAATATGCTCTAGGGACAGGTTTTAATAGGTTTATAGGTGTTTTGGGGGTGACAGGATCCCTTTAAGGGAAGACTAGTTTAATAGAACACTTAAAGAAATTAAACTAAATCTATACCAAGTTTTTTATTCTTAATTAAACTAAAACCTATAACAAAAACAAACCGCTATCCCTGTAAAAATATCCCAGTACGTAGGGCTCTGAGAAAACAGAAGACGAAATACCTCCTTTGGGGCTAAAGTTTGGGCCATTTTCTTCAAACTATTCCATGAATATGATCCATTCAGGATATGATGATTCTTCTGGCGCAAAATATTTGGATAGATTTTTTCTTTGCAACATTGTTTCTCTGGAGAGGTCTGCAAAGACCCTAATGTTATCATAAGGTTTAGGGAGAACATTTCTCAGACGTAAAAAGTCCAGAAGTTGTTCCTTAGTATGGTAAAAATGGAATTTCATAATAACATCCCTTGGTATATCTGGCTTGAGGAATTTTGGCTTTAGTAGATGGTGTATTCTAACTATCGTCATATCTAAATCCGTTAATGAAGGAATAGTGTTTTATAGGAGATCTTTTATGTAGGGACTCAGCTGATCACTTTGTATGGATTCTGGAATACCTCTACATTTTTAATTTTGCCTCCTGTCCCTATCCTCTAGATCTGTGCGCTTGGTTTCAACCACTTTAAATTCCTTTTTAAGAAGACGGTGTTCTTTTTCTAGTTTTTACATTTTTTTTGGCCAGTTCAAAAACTTCAGCTTCATTTCTCTCAGTTCTGTGGGTAACCAAATCTATAGAGTTTTGAAGCTTGTCAAAGCGATTGTCTAAGTCTAAATGCATTGATTGTTTAAATGCAGAGAAGAGGCCTTTAGAAAAGTTCTGATCGATGGGTTGTTGCCAATCAAAGTTATGTAGAGGATCATCAGAATCTAGTAAAGTTGGCTCTCCGTTTTCATATGCTGTTTAGCTGTGCTGATATTAGGGGAGGTGTCATCATCCATATCTGATCTTGCTTCAATAACCGGTTTTTGTTTGGAATATCTTTTAGATTCTATTTCCTTCCTTTTTTGTTTAGGTAGTTGAGAATCATGAGTTAATTTGGTTTATCCCAATTTTCATCTGGCTGCAATTTATAGCCATATTTGATCGGTTTGGGTCGCTCTGAGAATGTGTAGTAATGTTTAACAATATATGGTTAAAATATATTCCCAAAAGTAGCTGCAATTTTTGTGCCTCTCCTTATCTAAGAAATGTAAAAAGGCAAAAATCGGGGTGTATTAATGTCTATATGCCAGTAGGTGAAAAGCAAGGTAAATAAAAGATTTCCTAGTATTGATAGATTAGTTATATTACCGAGAGAAAAATATAAGGTACCCTCTATTGGCTGAATTTGTATAAAACCTTTACAAAAAAATATAAGTAAGGGTCGAATTAGCTAATCAGCCCTGAAGGGTTAAAAAAAAAATTACCCTACACGCTTATTAGCATAGACAAGAACTGTTGCCAATTATACGGGCAGCTTATATACATAGATTTGTTTCTTTAATATAAATTAGGGAAATAAAGTAAAAAGTAAAAGTAGAATAATTATAAAAGCTACTGTATAAACTGTATCAATAATTAACTTGCTTTAAAATATTTTAAAAATTGCATCACTATGAGTACAAAAAGATAAAGAGGCAAAAAAGAAAAAGAAATTGACTATGTAAAAAAATACAATAGTAAAAGAAAGGAAAATAGAAAAAAATACTATATATGAAAACAAATGAGTTATATATTGATATAAATCCTAATTAAAGATTAAAATATAGAAGAATTACTAAATTTTCAGTAAGTAATATACAGTATTTATTCTTAGAATCCCTTTAAAATGGTTAAAAACCGTTTAGAAAGAGTGATCATTTGTTTAATATGGAGCTCTACGCAATTTGCATAAAATCCGATAAAGAATTGCATAAGTGTTACGCTTGTGCGCCGGCCGGTAACTAAGTAATGCTGTAAGCACAATATTAATGCTTTACGCACTTTGCGTATGGTACGTTGAAGAATAATACTAGCCTATCGCTTGCGCACCAGCCGAATGCTAAGTAAAGCTACTAAGCAACTATATAAACAATCCCTACATTATCTTCTCAATGGCATTCACAACAGAATTTACGAGTACTTGGCTATTATATGGCCATCTCCCTGCGGAAATTGCTCTGCAGCTATTCACAGAGCCGGTAACGTAGGGGAGAAATAGAAATGGATTGACAGCTTTATACTAAGTATTTACATGGGCCGCACAGTAAATATAGGCTGTAATTAGCCGAATCTCGCTGTGCCAACTGAATTAAACACAATTATAAAGAATTTAACAGTGAGATATGATGGGCACTTGGCCACAAATAGTAATTATTAACTTTATAGATGTTTATACATTAATGCAACAGCCCTGATCACAGAGCTTTTTGCAGCTAGTGTAACAGATCAGGCAGAGCTGCTCCCACAATAGCTGCAATATGGCAGCTGAAAGAACTATCAAAGCTGGAATTTAGCATTAGGAGTAGGGATGAGCGAGTCTACTCGCTAGGACTCGTTACTCGGCGATTCTTAAGGGACTCGCTGGACTCGGGAATCGGCGAGTCTTTTAGCGAATACTCGCTCAGTAACGAGTCCAATGCAAGTGAATGGCAATCTTAGTTTTGTCATAGTTTACTTTCTCTCACTCGCTAGACTCGCTAGACTCGCTCTATCACATCGCTATATAGCTTGAATCTCCCCAAACAGCAGCGAGTCTGAGCGAGTCTACGAGTCCGAATCCTAGCGAGTCTGCGATTCCGAGTCCTGTATTCTCTATTCGGGACTCGCGAATCCAGAATCTTTTATGTTACTAGTCAGCATTGCGTGTTAGGTCAGAAAACTTGTGAAGATAGCCAATCATAGTCAGTAATGGCATAGCAGCTTTGGTTGTGTCAGGACTATGATTGGCTGCTGTCCATCGTGATGCCTATGTCATCTATGACAGGCAAGGCAGTATATAAGGCTTGCCCCCGCCATTTTGGGCACATTGCTGAGAAGAGCTGACCTAGTGCAGGGAGACTTGGAGCAGATCTAGGGACAGTTAGGCAGTGTAGGAGTCACATATAACCCAAAAGTTCTTTTCAGAACTAACAGGACGCAGTGTAGGAGTCAAGATTCCTCACACATAACCCAAAAGTTCTTTTCAGAACTACCAGGACGGAGGATTGCTGTACAGGACTGTAAGGAAGGGAGATAGGAGCAGCCTTACAGTGAATCCAGCACCATCCTCAGAGCTTAGTTCACCCAGCTTTCCGCAGAGCTGTAATCCTAAGCTTTTTCTTATTTTTGGCACTAGTCTACCAAATAATTTTGGTGCCATTTTTCCACAAAAAATTTCCTGTGCCAGTGCGTTGCTGTACGGTGTCCTGCCTGCAGCTCGCACGGTACTTGTAAACTTGCACGCAGCCAGCACCGCAGCCTAAGTGTGCCTGGTTCTGCGTACTAAACAATTTTTTCCTGTGCCAGTGCGTAGCTGTACGGTGTCCTGCCTGCAGCTCGCACGGTACTTGTAAACTTGCACGCAGCCAGCACCGCAGCCTAAGTGTGCCTGGTTCTGCGTACTAAACAATTTTTTCCTGTGCCAGTGCGTAGCTGTACGGTGTCCTGCCTGCAGCTCGCACGGTACTTGTAAACTTGCACGCAGCCAGCACCGCAGCCTAAGTGTGCCTGGTTGTGCGTACTAAACAATTTTTTCCTGTGCCAGTGCGTAGCTGTACGGTGTCCTGCCTGCAGCTCGCACGGTACTTGTAAACTTGCACGCAGCCAGCACCGCAGCCTAAGTGTGCCTGGTTGTGCGTACTAAACAATTTTTTCCTGTGCCAGTGCGTAGCTGTACGGTGTCCTGCCTGCAGCTCGCACGGTACTTGTAAACTTGCACGCAGCCAGCACCGCAGCCTAAGTGTGCCTGGTTCTGCGTACTAAACAATTTTTTCCTGTGCCAGTGCGTAGCTGTACGGTGTCCTGCCTGCAGCTCGCACGGTACTTGTAAACTTGCACGCAGCCAGCACCGCAGCCTAAGTGTGCCTGGTTGTGCGTACTAAACAATTTTTTCCTGTGCCAGTGCGTAGCTGTACGGTGTCCTGCCTGCAGCTCGCACGGTACTTGTAAACTTGCACGCAGCCAGCACCGCAGCCTAAGTGTGCCTGGTTCTGCGTACTAAACAATTTTTTCCTGTGCCAGTGCGTAGCTGTACGGTGTCCTGCCTGCAGCTCGCACGGTACTTGTAAACTTGCACGCAGCCAGCACCGCAGCCTAAGTGTGCCTGGTTGTGCGTACTAAACAATTTTTTCCTGTGCCAGTGCGTAGCTGTACGGTGTCCTGCCTGCAGCTCGCACGGTACTTGTAAACTTGCACGCAGCCAGCACCGCAGCCTAAGTGTGCCTGGTTCTGCGTACTAAAGAATTTTTTCCTGTGCCAGTGCGTAGCTGTACGGTGTCCTGCCTGCAGCTCGCACGGTACTTGTAAACTTGCACGCAGCCAGCACCGCAGCCTAAGTGTGCCTGGTTCTGCGTACTAAACAATTTTTTCCTGTGCCAGTGCGTAGCTGTACGGTGTCCTGCCTGCAGCTCGCACGGTACTTGTAAACTTGCACGCAGCCAGCACCGCAGCCTAAGTGTGCCTGGTTCTGCGTACTAAACAATTTTTTCCTGTGCCAGTGCGTAGCTGTACGGTGTCCTGCCTGCAGCTCGCACGGTACTTGTAAACTTGCACGCAGCCAGCACCGCAGCCTAAGTGTGCCTGGTTCTGCGTACTAAACAATTTTTTCCTGTGCCAGTGCGTAGCTGTACGGTGTCCTGCCTGCAGCTCGCACGGTACTTGTAAACTTGCACGCAACCAGCACCGCAGCCTAAGTGTGCCTGGTTCTGCGTACTAAACAATTTTTTCCTGTGCCAGTGCGTAGCTGTACGGTGTCCTGCCTGCAGCTCGCACGGTACTTGTAAACTTGCACGCAGCCAGCACCGCAGCCTAAGTGTGCCTGGTTCTGCGTACTAAACAATTTTTTCCTGTGCCAGTGCGTAGCTGTACGGTGTCCTGCCTGCAGCTCGCACGGTACTTGTAAACTTGCACGCAGCCAGCACCGCAGCCTAAGTGTGCCTGGTTCTGCGTACTAAACAATTTTTTCCTGTGCCAGTGCGTAGCTGTACGGTGTCCTGCCTGCAGCTCGCACGGTACTTGTAAACTTGCACGCAGCCAGCACCGCAGCCTAAGTGTGCCTGGTTCTGCGTACTAAACAATTTTTTCCTGTGCCAGTGCGTAGCTGTACGGTGTCCTGCCTGCAGCTCGCACGTTACCTTCCATCTCTCTAAAAATATCTTAGCCTCTAGTGTGTACCTTTCACGAAATAGTACCTGCTACTTGTTTTACAAGCCCCCAGAAAGCCACCAGAAATTACAAAATGTCACACAAAAAACCAAATCCCAAAAAAAGTCTTGCTAAGGGACAGGGACGAGGTACAGGCATTGGTAGTCGTGGCCAACTATCCACCAGTTCGGGCAGACAGACGAGGATTGATCGATCGTTCCTCCTGTCTAACTTTCCCCGTCAGGAAAGTAAACGAGTATTGAGGCCGGAAGACGAACAGCATCTAACGTCTTGGCTGGCAGACAAGACCTCAACAACAGGTTCTTGCAGCAGTCAAGGTTCCTTGAGCACTGTATCTACTGTTGGTACATACCATGCTGGGTCATCTAATCCACAACCTCTTCACAGTTCCTCAGACCAACAGCAGCCCCATGAAAATGTTGACACAGACATGGGTCACTCAGATGACTTATTTGGTACATATAATCCTTTACATGAATCCGGTTTGCCAGACTCCGTAGTAGATGAGATACTTGATGAAGAATTGTCCATTCATGGACAAGTTTTAGAGACACCCCGGCCACATGAACGTGTCTTTCAGCAAAGTCTTAGACCGTCTCAGGAGTTGGAGGATGATGATGATGAGACAGTGACACACTTGTCATCTGGGGAGCAAAATCTATCTTGTTATCGGGAAGATTTAGAAGAGGAAGGGGTTGATGATGAGACAACTGATCCCACGTGGAATGTTGCGATGCAGAGCCAGCAGAGCAGCACGGAGGAAGAAAGTGTGTATGTCCCACCAACAAAGGCAGCAAGGCCGACTCCTCCCACCAGAACTCAAAGAGTCACCACTGTTGCCCAAAATGTGTCCACTGTGGCTCAAAATTTGTCAACTGTTGGACAAAATGTCTCTAATGTGGGCCTCAGTAATCCCTCAGGGAGTACAGTCAAGCCTAGAGGTCGGTCAGCCACTGTGTGGAAATTTTTTAAAGATGGGCCTTCTCAAGAAAATGTGGTCATCTGTACCATCTGCCATGCAAGGCTCAGCAGAGGCCACGGGAAAGGAAACCAGAGCACCAGCAGTATGCGGAAGCACATGGCTGGTCAGCACCCTATTCAGTGGTCAAAAGTGCAGCCTTCCACAACAGTGTCATCTGACCCAAAGACTGCGACGGTAACTCAGATACGTCCGTCACAATCAAGTGTTGCTGAAGCTGGTCCAGCTCATATGTACTCATCACAAGCAGCGGTTGCAGAGAGACTGAACACGAGTGCAGACAGTTCTCGGTCAGCAACATCGTTACAGTTATCAGTGACACAGCTGTACGAAAGGAAGCAGAAATACCACTCTTCCCACCCATTAGCCAAAAAAATAAATGCCCAGATAGCTAAGTTGTTAGCAGTCGAGATGTTGCCGTTTAGGCTTGTGGGTACAGACTCTTTCCGTGAGCTTTTGGCTGTGGCAGTACCACGCTACTCGGTTCCAAGCCGCCACTACTTTTCACGTTGTGCCGTCCCCGCGTTACATGAGCATGTCATTAACAACCTCAAGCGTGCCCTCACCAACGCTGTAACCGGGAAAGTACACCTTACTACGGACACGTGGACAAGCAGTTCAGGACAGGGCCGGTACATCTCGCTCACCGCGCATTGGATCAACGTTGTGGAGAGGTGTGCCAAACGATGTTAGTGTTACATCAAACATCCTACCCACGCCACGGATAGCTGGCACAACCTCATTCAGGGTCTCTGCATCATCCTATATGTCCACTACCCCATCTTCCGCTTCCTCGACCAATCCTCAATTGCCCTCAACATCACGGCCAAGTTGGGAGGTTTGCTGCAGTGCTTCAGCAAGACGCCAACAGGCTCTGCTGAAGCTGATCTGTTTAGGTCACACACCGCACACTGCAGTAGAGCTGTTGAAAGGTCTGAAGGAACAGACAGATGAGTGGCTATCCCCACTCCAACTCCAGACCGGTCTCGTGGTGAGCGACAATGGTCGTAACCTAGTGGCTGCACTAAAGCTCGGAAACCTTGTGCACGTGCCTTGCATGGCTCACGTGCTGAATCTAGTAGTGCAGAAATTCCTGCGTACATACCCAGAGCTATGTGACCTACTGGAGAAGGTGCGTCGAGTTTGTGCACATTTTCGTCATTCGTCAACAGCGGTTGGAAAACTTTCATTGCTTCAAAAGCAATTGAATTTGCCCAACCACAGACTCATTTGTGACATGCCGACACGATGGAACTCTACATTCCATATGTTATCGAGGATCAATGAGCAGCAGAGGGCAATATCCGAGTATCAGTTGCAACATGCCCGTCAGACCGGCAGTCAGCCACGACATATTAGTACAATGGAGTGGGTGTGGATCGCTGACACATCTGAGGTTCTTGATAATTTTGACTACTGCACAAAACTGGTGAGCGGTGATCAGTCCATCATCAGTGTCACTATACCCATGCTGTGTCTGCTGAAAGAATCCCTCATTAATCAGAAAAATGAAGCATTGAGAGCCCAGCAGATGGCTATGGAGCCAGATTTAAACAGCGCAGTACCTAGCCAGCAGAGCCAGTATGACCAGGCAACTATGGCTCCTGAGGAGGAACAGGAGCAAGACGATGAAGAGGATTTATTTTTTGTTGGTGCCGATGTCAACCCAGATGGTACTCACAACCCCAGCTTTGTGTCTGTCCACCATGGGTGGCCTGGAGAGGAGGAGGCGGAGACAGACTTTGCCGATACAATGGGTATTGAACATCGTTCTGAGGACACTGAAGACATGACTCTATGCAGCTTAGGACACATGGCTCACTTCATGTTGACTTGTCTGCTAGAAGACCCACGAGTGGTTAACATATTGCACAACGACCTCTACTGGTTGGCCACCTTTCTGGACCCACGTTATAAAGATAAATTCACCTCGCTGCTGTTTCAGTCACCACGTGGCTTGACAATTGACTATTTCAAGAGGGTTCTTGTGGATAATATGCTTCGAATATCACCGTCAGACAACACTCTGCCCATGGTTAGCAACTCTGTGCAACAGCAGCCTTTGGTCGGGGCACAATCATCCACGCTGTCCAGAAGAGATGCTGGAAAGATGTCCGCAAAGTGGGCTATGTTCAATAAGCCATCGAACCTGCAGCGCCATGTTGCTCCAGTAACCATCTCTCGGAGACAGAAACTTACCAACATGGTACAAGAATACTTAAGTGACAGTACCTGCTTCCTGACTGATGCCGCAGTCCCGTTTAATTACTGGGTCTCCAAGCTCCACACTTGGACAGAGCTCTCGTTGTATGCCTTGGAGGTGCTGGCATGCCCTGCAGCTAGTGTGACATCAGAGCGGGTTTTCAGTGCCGCTGGGGGTATCATAACTGATACCAGGACACGTCTTACTCCCGAGAATGCAGACAGGCTTACTCTAATTAAGTTTAATAGGAACTGGATTTCACAAGACTTCTTGAGCCCTGAAGACGACAGTACTCAGAGCTGAAGTGCCACGTTCAACATCAATATGATATAATTAATCATTGTATTATATTGTGTCTTTTTGGTACAAGCAGTATGTACAAGACCAGTAACGATTTGCGTAACCATGTTCCTGCAACCTGGTAATGAGGCTGCTTCATCTTAAACCAACACTACACCTTAACTTCGGTTTCATTAACCATCACAACACCTTTTCACAAGGAATCAACCTTTATTTTCTGTTAGCAAACATTTAAAAGCCCCTTGGGCTAATTTTTTGAGCCACCCTGGCTAACAAGCTGATCATGGCCCTTAGGCCTGCATTTACACTAAAAATGCCAAACAGCCCCTTGGGCTAATTTTTTGAGCCACCCTGGCTAACAAGCTGATCATGGCCCTTAGGCCTGCATTTATACCCAAAATGCAAAACAGCCCCTTGGGCAAATGTTTTGAGCCACCATGGCTAACAAGCTTATCATGGCCCTTAGGCCTGCATTTATACCCAAAATGCAAAACAGCCCCTTGGGCTAATTTTTGGAGCCACCCAGGCTAACAAGTTTATCATGGCCCTTAGGCCTGCATTTCAACCCAAAATGCAAAAACAGCCCCTTGGGCTAATTTTTGGAGCCACCCAGGCTAACAAGCTTATCATGGCCCTTAGGCCTGCATTTCAACCCAAAATGCAAAACAGCCCCTTGGGCTAAATTTTGGAGCCACCCAGGCTAACAAGTTTATCATGGCCCTTAGGCCTGCATTTCAACCCAAAATGCAAAACAGCCCCTTTGGCTAATTTTTGGAGCCACCCAGGCTAACAAGCTTATCATGGCCCTTAGGCCTGCATTTCAACCCAAAATGCAAAACAGCCCCTTGGGCTAATTTTTGGAGCCACCCAGGCTAACAAGTTTATCATGGCCCTTAGGCCTGCATTTCAACCCAAAATGCAAAACAGCCCCTTGGGCTAATTTTTGGAGCCACCCAGGCTAACAAGCTTATCATGGCCCTTAGGCCTGCATTTATACCCAAAATGCAAAACAGCCCCTTGGGCTAATTTTTGGAGCCACCCAGGCTAACAAGCTTATCATGGCCGGTAGGCATGCATTTATACCCAATTTTCCAAACAGCCCCTTGGGTAAATTTTTGGAGGCAACAAGCCTATACCTGCATCGAATATGTTGCTTCTCCGATGCTCTCAAGACAAGCAAGACTATAGTATGGGCCACGCTCCCTCCTCTATATCTAAAAACAGTTGACCAAGCCCATTGGGCTAATTTTTTGAGGCACCCAGCCTAAGAAGCTTATCATGGCCATTAGGCCTGCATTTATACCCAATTTTCCAAACAGCCCCTTGGGCTAATTGTTTGAGGCAACAAGCCTATGCCTGCATCGAAGACGTTGCTTGTACTATGATCCTGCTGTAGCCTGGCGAAGGGTCCCACTGTACGCTACGGAGATAACGCATATACATTGTGTGTTGCAAGTAGACGTCCCAGCCTCTCGCATCTGTGTTCCTAGTGTTGTTAACATACCGAGTCATTAAGTAACCCCCCCCCAAACACAGGCACTATTTCTTTGTTAGCAACATTGGTATGTGCAGTAATGATTTTACACGTACTAACCAAGGTGCCCTCATGCGCCATGCAGGCCGTAAAGTACTTGCTAATGATGATGACTTTAAGGCCACCCACAAAACAACCTACACATCCATTCCCTGAAAAAAGACAGACACAAAGCATTTTTTTTTAAAATCTGTATTATTATGCCTTAATGGCAAAGATGTCAGATTATTGTTTTTTTTTTTTTTTTTTTTAAGCTTTTGAAAAGCAACGTAAAAAACAGAAATACAGATGTAAAAAGTGCAAACATGCACTATTTACATTAACAAAGCAAAAAAAAAAAGTTGAACCTACATCTGGTGGTAGGTGGGACGATTGTCTGGGGTAGCCTCTACCCCGCCACCATCACCCTGGTCATGGAGGATGTCCAGGGCCCCATGGATAGCCTCCCCCACTGCTTCTAACCCTGTAGGTTGGGTCACCTGGGCCGGTCTCTCAAAATGGCCTTGGGTTGGAAGGTCCATGTGGGTTGGCCAGAAAGGTTGGTACGGCCTCTGGGTCGCCACATAGCTGTCCCGCCGTGGTGTGTGCCTGTCCAGCCTGTTTGCCCCAGATTGCTGCCACCCCTCCAAATATGAAAAGACCTGGCCAGGGTGGTTTGGAGGGCGACATGCATCGATGACAATATGTATTGCTGACCATGCCCGCAGTCGTCTCTCGAATGGGATGTCATCCAAGAACGGTAGGAGACTGCGGGCAAAGTCAGCATTACTTTGTGCCCGATTTTCTGGCCCTGCAACAACCTCCTCTGGCGGCCGGACATGCCCCAAAGCTGGGGTTGGTGCTGGTGGCGGCGGTGGTGGTGGTGTTGGTGCTGGTGGCGGCGGTGGTGGTGGTGGTGTTGTTGATGGTGGAGGCGGTGGTGGTGGTGTTTGTGCTGGTGGCGGCGGCGGTGGTGGTGTTGGAGCTGGTGGCGGCGGCGGTGGTGGTATTCCACCAGCTTGGCCTTGGTCCTCCACTTCCGGTGCTTCTGGGGCCTCCCTCGCCTGTTCAGGCAGCTGTTGTGGTGCACGGCGCCTGCGGTAGTGAACCTCTCTGTGGGTAAAGGCCAAAAAAGTTTGGTGAATGCATTGCATTTATAAACAAAAACATAGGTCAAACATTAAGTTGCACGCTTTTTTGACTGTGTATCAGTGTGTTCTGAATCAGATATTTTTATTATTATTAAAGAATAACCAACTGTACATAACATAAAGGAATACGTCACTTTGTTTGCCAATTCCATAATAATACATAATTTTTCCCCACATTATTACCCCCCCCCCCATCCCATCTAATCTAGACGATCAATAACACCAATGTTTCACATGAAAAAAAACGTCCACCTGACTTCACTTTTAACTTGACATACTTAATGTACCAAACTTTTAGGTCACATCAGCTATATAAACCAGTGAAGGGGTTCAAACGTATACAATATATATATATAATATAATAATTAATATAATACAATATTATATAATAATGACTATTCAGCCACTATCTCCATCCACTTCTTTCTCAACCCTCGTTCATGGCTCCCACATCTGTGTATTCTGTGTTTTCATTGTTGACCTTAAGATTGAATTGCAGCCAATAAATTAGGACATTTTGGCTCATGCCTCAACCAATAATCTATGTGTGGGTAGTGTTGGTCCTCGATTTTTTGACATTACATTTGAAATTAAACCATTTGTCTCCCCAATTACACTGTGCCCTGCCTTAGGCAGGACAGCTATTTAGGCACTTGAAGACATATTAGTGGCCACAAGTATAGCATTTACTTTTTGTTGTAACTTTATGTGGACAAAGCTATAGCCTGACACTTAGAGGCAAACACATTCTTCAGGGTTGCTTACCATCAGATGGACAGTAAAAGACGCAGTGTGGGCGACCTTGGTTTCAAAGCACATAACCCACATCTATAGGGCAGGTGAGCAAGACAGTAAATGGAGTCCTGCAGCATAGGTGACACATGAGCATTCGGCGTTAGTGGCCTACACTCCTTGTTGCTGCCATGTATGCTAATCAGGAATGTCTTGGTAAATAAACCCCACAAAACATATGGCTTGGATTTTGAAACGACTGTAATGGACATAGAGTATGGGGTTGTTTTTGATCAGCAGGTCACACATCGTCGGTGCCAAACAAGGTGGTATTCCCAGATGGACAGTTTTACAATTATTCCAACGGGGCCGAACACAAAGCCGGGAACAGCAAGGGCAAACTTCTTGTTTCCTAAAGGACCTTGTACATAAAAGTCTGTTGCACTGAAAATATGGCCCCCTTAAGTTTAATTTTATACAGCATTAATACACAATGTTTTCCGAAGGATTCTTAATGTAGCCATCAGTTAACAACAAAACAATTAAATTCACATGTGGATCCTAATATCTATACCATCACCTTGCAGCCACAAATATACCCATGGCCAAACTCACCCACACATATTTGTAGTGATACAGGGTATGTCCTCAAATGTGTATGACTGTGTAAACAATCTGGGATGGTGTACAAACAGTTTAGTGCAAAAGGGGTATATCCTTACAACGTTATTTAGCCTAAAAAACACCCACAATTAAACGTGTAGGGATGTATGTGGCCCTTATGCAAGTGGAGGGAGGCCATTAGGAACACATACAAATGATGCTTACGACAGGCAAACCAGACAAGGCCACACACCTTAGAGGCCATTGCAGGGAAGAACATGGCTTTGTTCCACAAACATGCCAACAATAAGAGCTAATTGTGAGGTCACGGAACATTGTGTCTGCCCACCCTGCTTATTTGTCCCAACGTCACAATGTGAATATAAATGTGTATGTCCTGGATCACTGCCAAAGGTAATAGAAATCTGTTGGACCATGGCAGAAACAAACCCCAGTGTGGGTATGTAAACCAGCACACTCATTATAGAGCTTCATACGTACACTGTGTGCCCTCGTGGACAGGGTCCTCTCCTCTTGTACCTGTACGACCTGATTGTCTTCCTTTACTGTTTTTTGTAGTTAACCATTATCCTCATGTAAAGTGCCATGAGACCTAATGGCGCTATATAAATAAATTATAATAATAGTAGACAACAGTGCTGCAGACACATACCTTGGCATACGGGCCACCGGTCCAAGGAAGGACAGCCGGTCATAATGTTTGTATATCAGCTCTGGAGCTGCTCCCGGGTCCCCCTCTGCGATCTGCCGATATTGTTTGCGATGTTGATCGCGGCAGCTCCTCCACCGTTTTTGAAGATGGTCAACTGTGAAATGATTTCAAACCGGGTTTAGACATGTGTAATATTTGAAACACCAAAAGTTTGTGTACAAATCAACAATAACATTTTATTCATGTTGTGTGTGTAATGTGTATACAAGGCACAGTGACACGACAGTGTGGAACATCATCAACAGCATTACGGACATTGAGCTCACGTGGACACTATCACAAATGAGGCAGGTCACATGTCGACGCATCGAGAAGGTAATAGTGCGGGCACCAGACTCTGCTCATTAGTGGTATTAATATACACCCAACCCCCTGGCCGTAAGAGCCAGGAGCACCAGCCCTTAAACTAAGTGTACTGTTGTGACCCCATCCAAATATAGGCAACTATGCAACGGCGCATGATAACACATTGAGGGTCCTGTATACCCTGCTATGGGGGGCCTGTATACCCACGAGGGCCCTGTATACCCACTGCTGGGGGCCCTGTATACCCACTGCTGGGGGCCCTGTATACCCACTGCTGGGGGGGCTGTAGACCCACTGAGGGCCCTGTATACAGGGACTGACTGGCACCCTACAGTTTGGGTGCCAGCCCTCCCTCACCGGTCCGACACAGGTGAGGAGGGGGGTGGGGGGGGCGATGACAGGCGGCCGCCTCACAGTCACCGCAGCTCCCGCAGTCTCCTAGGGCTCGCTCCCAGCCGCAGCCTCGCGCTCCTCACAGCCGCTCACTCCTGGCCGCAGCCGCGCGCTGATGACGTCATCGCGCGGCCAGGAGCTTGCGGTTCCGGCTGCTGCTTCGGGGTCATGCGCTGCTTCATGCTCCTGCAGCCGCATGAGCCGTGCGGGCGGCAGCCCTTTTCATGGTCCAGGCGGCCCAAAATAGGGGAAAATACACCGGCCTGGGCCAGTCCGCCCCTGCCTGTCTACCATAATATGGGGGCATGTATACCCATCTGGGGGCCTGTATACTCTGCAGGGGGAGCTGTATACTCTGCTGGGGGGCTGTCTACCAGTGATAGCCGCTGTATACCAGGATGGCGGTCAATATGTTTTCACAGTTTTTGGGGGCAAAAATAGGGGGGTCGGCTTATACACGGGTCGGCTTATACACGAGTATATATACAGTAAATCCAATATATAACGGGTGAACTCATTTAACTTACTCATATTGCTCTGCTCATCATGGCCACTCAGATGGAACGCAGGGAACATCACTTGGGCGATCTCTCTCCAGGCAGTAGTCCTCATGATGTTATCCCCATAGTCAGGGTCTGTTGGGAGCCATAGCAGTGGCCGAGCCTCCACCAGAGGAATCAATCGCAGCGTATTCACACTGACACGGCCGGCCATTATTGCTCTGGGGAATGGATTGCTCTGTGTGTGCGTCTGTCAGAGCGAGTCGTTTCCTGTTTGCTTTTACAGCAGGGTGTGTACCGGAGAATCGCTTCCCCCTCCCATCATCGGCTCCAAATAAGAGAAAAACCTGCGAGTTTGGACTCGCACACTTTCAGAGACACATCAGCGATTTGTAAATAGCATTATTCGCTATTACTCGGCGAGTCCTAGCGAGTAGACTCGCTCATCCCTATTCCCTATTCATTAACATTGGACTCGCTAGACTCGCAACGAGTAGCGAGTCCTGGGCTCGGACTCGTGCGGGTCTAGCGATTCCGAGTAATTTAGGACTCGCTCATCCCTAATTAGGAGGAATAAGGGCACAGGCACACCAATTTCCAGCGGCTACTAAACACATAGACTGATCGATGCAGCCGTACCAAGCCTCAATGCCTAGGCAGAGACCACGGTCTACGACTGAGGTGCAGCAAAAAGCAGATTCTTCAGAACAGCTTGATAGAAGGTCCAGTTCACGGAAGGGACCCACCGGTCCCTCTTAATTGAAGATCTCTGGTGACA
Organism: Allobates femoralis; assembly: GCA_033576535.1. Classification (NCBI taxonomy): domain Eukaryota; kingdom Metazoa; phylum Chordata; class Amphibia; order Anura; family Aromobatidae; genus Allobates; species Allobates femoralis. The sequence continues at coordinate 452,903,203 of JARQOC010000004.1, forward strand.
GTCCGATAAGGGAAGCTGTGTCACGGCCGTTGATAAGTTTAGGTGTTAATACATAGATGCTGCAGCTGACAACCACCAGAACAGAAGGATATATTGTCTTCTAATTGTCGGGCACCTGCTGGAAAGCTGAGTTGGTATATCCAAGGTGTCAGCAGAGATTACCAGTCCTATGTCGTTAACAGACAAATAACACTAACATATACCGTGGCGGTCCAGCAAAGATCTCCTGACAGTCGCTCAGGAGTTAGCACTTAGTTCTTCTGCCACAGTAGCAGAGCCAGATATATCAGCACCAGTTCATTCAGAGCAATAATGTAATTAAACCATGTTCCAAATTATTGTGCAAATTGGTTTTAAGTGTCATAGGTTTTTTTTTTTTGCAATGAAACCCATTGATGGTATTGTGTCTCAGGGTTCTTTGGATCACTGAAATCCATCTCAGATACCTGTGAAAATTAGTTTGGCAGGTGAACCCAATAAAAGGGAAACTGGATGTTCCACAATATTGAGCAGGCCACAGTTTTCAAGTAATATGGGAAAGAAAAAGGATCTCTCTGCTGCCGAAAAGCAACAAATAGTGCAATGCCTTTGACATTAACATTAGATATTGCAGAAAAACTTAAGTGTGATCATCATACTGTGAAGAGATTTGTGGCTGATTCTGAGCACAGACATGTTCGTGCAGGTAAAGGCAGAATGAGGAAGGTTTCTGCCAGGCAAGTTCATCGGATTAAGAGAACAGCTGCTACAAAGGCCTTACAAACCAGCAAACAGATATTTGAAGCTGCTGGTGCCTCTGGAGTCCCTTCAACTTCAAGATGTAGGATACTTAAAAGGCTTGCTGTGGTGCATAAACCTACTATTCGGCCACCCCTAAACAGTGCTCACAAGCAGAAACGGTTGCAGTGGGCCCAGGCATACATGAAGACTAATTTACAAACAGTCTTGTTTACTGATGAGCGCTAAGCAACCCTGGATGGTCCAGATGGATGGAGTAGTGGATGGTTGGTGGATGGCTGCCATGTCCCAACAAGGCTAGTCAGCAAGGAAGTGGAGGAGTCATATTTTAGTCGGAATCATTGTGAAACAGCTGGTAGGCCCTTTTAAGGTTCCTGAAGGTGTGAAATTGACATCTGCAAAGTATATAGAGTTTCTGACTGAGAACTTTCTTCCATGGTACAAAAAGCAAAAACCTTCCTTCAGGAGCAAAATCATCTTCATGCATGACAATGCACCATCTCATGCTACAAAGAATACCTCTGTGTCATTGGCTGCTATGGGCATAAAAGGAGATAAACTCATGGTGTGGCCACCATCTTCCCCTGACCTCAACCCTATAGAGAACCTTTGGAGTATAATCAAGCAAAAGATCTGAGGGTGGGAGGCAGTTCACATCAAAAACAGTAGCTCTGGGAGGCTATTCTGACATCATGCAAAGAAATACAAGTAGAAACTCTCCAGAAACTCACAAGTTCAATGGAGGCAATAATTGTGAAGGTGATATCAAAGAAGGGTTCCTATGTTAACATGTAACATGGCGTGTTAGGATGTTTTGAAGTTAAATAGCTTTTTATTTCAGTGAATGTGACCTCCTAATGCTGCAAATTCAACAAATAAGCATTTTCAGTCCTTTTAAACATATCAAATGTTTAGAAACTCTACTGTGCCTAATATTATAATTTGGAACAGTGCATTTAGAGCTTTTTTTTAATTTTGAAGATCATACTGTTATCATTGGGAGGTTTCTTCAATAAAATTTGATGTATACTCTAACAGGTGATGACTTTTATTACACTGAAGGTACCGTCACACGCCGCAATATCGCCTGGAGATCACAAGGCTGATATGTCGCCCCGGTGCAATCGCCGTAAAATTGCCTCACGGTTGCGACGTGTGATTGGGGAATTTCGCGGCGATAAATCGCCTCTCGCCTGACGCCAGATTTCTGAACAGTGCTCATTAATCAGCCGCGATCAGTAAGGCAATATTTCCGTGTCGTGGCGTTTGATAGGGCGATAGTGATGGAAAGAGCGTTGCCTATGATTTCCCGAAGGTGTGCCTCTGCGTGCTGGAGTCTGCGCCCCGTCTGACATGATTGGTGCGGCCTACTGTGTTCCCATTGGCTGTCTCTTGACACCGCGCCATATTTGAAGAGCTGTCCGTTCAGCACCACACACATCTTCTGCGACACAACCATCCGCATCTTGTATTAGCCAGCCTTCCAGAGCAGGCTGACCAATCGTAATGCTGTTGCGTTGTCCAATGAGCGCGTATGGGCGTGGTGTAAACCACTGTGGCACGCCTATCTCCTCGCCGCGCTGAACATGTACGCCCACATTGTGTTTGGAATTGTGGCGTGTGAAGCGGCGATGGAATTAGGCAGGATTGCTTCCCCTGTGGGTGAGGCGATTTCTGGAGCGACACATCGCCTTACTTTCAGGGCAAAATTGCAGCGTGTGATGCCGCCATCGGCGATCTGAGGCGACCATGAAAAATGTGCACGCGCACGTTAGATCACCTCATATTGCAGTGTGTGAAGGTACCGTGACTGTCATTTGCACCAACCATTTAGGAAGATCAGAGAAAAAGAATATTTGCATAATAATTTGGAACATGGTGTATAAGTCAGAAGTAGGGATGGGCGAATCTACTCGCTAGGACTCGTTACTCGGCGAATAGTAAGGGACTCGCAGGACTCGGTACTCTGCGAGTTTCCCAGTGATTACTCGCACGAGTCCAATGCAAATCAATATCAATCCTAGTTTTGTCAGAAACGCTGACAAAACTCGGATTGACATTGTTTGCATTAGACTTGGCTACTGTGCCAGTGATAGCAGGGAAACTCGCAAAATAACTGCTGTTTCTTTGCGAGCCGAGTCCAGCTGTCTTCTCTGTGCAGCTCCAGGGTCCTAGAGCCCGCCTGCTCACAGACATGATGTAGCAGTGCTGAGATTGTTCTCAGTCTGCTCATTCCCTGTGCATAGACATCTATATTTATGCACAGGGGATGTAGCAGAGAGGACATCGCGTTTTGGACTACGTCGGACAGAAGAGGATTTTTTTAATTAAAGATGGAGTCCCTAATGGCTTTTTTTTTTATTTCAAATAAAAAATTTTCTCTGTGTTGTGTTTTTTTAACCCTTTATTGGAGATTCTTAGTGGCTGGGTCAAACGTGGCCTGACATTAAGAATCTCGGGCTTAATACCAGCTTGTATAACAAAGCTGGTATTAACCCCTTTATTACCCAGCGTGCCACCGCCACCAGGGCCGCTGGAAGAGCGGGGTTCAGCGCCAGAGGATGGCGCTTCAATGAACGCGCCATCTTCTGGGGCGGCTGCGGGCTGCAATTTGCAGCGGGGGTGCCCAGAAAGCTTGGGCATCCCTGCGCTGCGGATTCCAGCCCCAAGCTGCTTAGCTGTACCTGGCTAGACATAGAAATTGCGCGGAGCCCCACGCATTTTTTTTATTATTTAATGAATTTCAGAGTCAGAGTCTCAGAGTCAGAGTCTCAGAGTCAGAGTCAGAGTCTCAGAGTCGGAGTCTCAGAGTCGGAGTCGTCTCGGAGTCGGAGTCGCCTCGGAGTCGGAGTCGCCTCGGAGTCGGAGTCGTCTCGGAGTCGTCTCGGAGTCGGAGTCGTCTCGGAGTCGGAGTCGTCTCGGAGTCGTCTCGGAGTCGGAGTCGAGTCGGAGTCGTCTCGGAGTCGGAGTCGTCTCGGAGTCGGAGTCGTCTCGGAGTCGGAGTCGTCTCGGAGTCGGAGTCGTCTTGGAGTCGAGTCGGAGTCTGAGTCGAGTCGGAGTCGGAGTCGTCTCGGAGTCGGAGTCGTCTCGGAGTCGGAGTCGCCTCGGAGTCGGAGTCGCCTCGGAGTCGGAGTCGTCTCGGAGTCGTCTCGGAGTTGGAGTCGTCTCGGAGTCGGAGTCGTCTCGGAGTCGTCTCGGAGTCGGAGTCGTCTCGGAGTCGGAGTCGTCTCGGAGTCGTCTCGGAGTCGGAGTCGAGTCGGAGTCGTCTCGGAGTCGGAGTCGTCTCGGAGTCGGAGTCGTCTCGGAGTCGGAGTCGTCTCGGAGTCGGAGTCGTCTTGGAGTCGAGTCGGAGTCTGAGTCGAGTCGGAGTCGGAGTCGTCTCGGAGTCGGAGTCGTCTCGGAGTCGTAGTCGCCTCGGAGTCGGAGTCGCCTCGGAGTCGGAGTCGTCTCGGAGTCGTCTCGGAGTTGGAGTCGTCTCGGAGTCGGAGTCGTCTCGGAGTCGGAGTCGTCTCGGAGTCGGAGTCGTCTCGGAGTCGGAGTCGAGTCGGAGTCGTCTCGGAGTCGGAGTCGTCTCGGAGTCGGAGTCGTCTCGGAGTCGAGTCGGAGTCGGAGTCGTCTCGGAGTCGGAGTCGTCTCGGAGTCGGAGTCGTCTCGGAGTCGGAGTCGTCTCGGAGTCGGAGTCGAGTCGGAGTCGGAGTCGGAGTCGTCTCGGAGTCGGAGTCGTCTTGGAATCGAGTCGGAGTCGGAGTCGTCTCGGAGTCGGAGTCGTCTCGGAGTCGGAGTCAAAAAAATGCGTGGGGCTCCGCGCAATTTCTATGTCTAGCCAGGTACAGCTAAGCAGCTGTGGGCTGGAATCCGCAGCGCAGGGATGCCCAAGCTTTCTGGGCACCCCCCGCAGCAAATTGCAGCCCGCAGCCGCCCCAGAAGATGGCGCGTTCATTGAAGCGCCATCCTCTGGCGCTGAACCCCGCTCTTCCAGCGGCCCTGGTGGCGGTGGCACGCTGGGTAATAGAGGTTAGGGCCAGCTTTGTATTATCAGCTGGCCCTAAGCCCGAAATTTATGGCGGTCACGCCAATATTAGACATGACCGCCATGAATTTCTATTAAATTGTTTTAAAAAAAACACAACACAGAGAAATTTTTTTATTAGAAATAAAAAAAAAGCCATTAGAGACTCCATCTTTAATTAAAAAAATCCTCTTCCGTCCGACGCAGTCCAAAACGCGATGTCCTCTCTGCTCATCCCTGTGCATAGATATAGATGTATATGCACAGGGAATGAGCAGACTGAGAACAATCTCAGCTCTGCTACATCATCTCTGTGCACAGACATTCATGTCTGTACACAGGGAATGAGCAGACTGAGAACAATCTCAGCACTGCTACATCAGGCAGCAGGCGGGCTCTAGGACCCTGGAGCTGGCAGCCAGCACACAGAGAAGACAGGACTCTTATCTGTGCGAGTTTCCCAGCGATTACTTACAAAGTGAACGAGTCCAATGCAAATAAATGACAAAACTCGGATTGCTTCAGGCTGAAGCTTCCGAGACACATCTGCGATTTGTAAATCTCACACTACTCGCTATTACTCGCTTCCCCATTCATTAACATTGGACTCGCTAGACTCGCTAGAGTCAAGCGATTCCGAGTAATTTAGGATTCACTCATCACTAGTCAGAAGTTGTTCAGAATTCCAAGAATCTTAAATCCAGGGAATGCAGTAGAAGATTATAAATCCAGCAGTGTACAGGCTTCAGTTGTACAGCTCAGCTCGCTCTCTGCTGATAAGACAGCATGCAGGGAGCTTACGCAAAAACAACAATCCGGCCTAGGATGTTAAAAAAGACCAGGAACAGTAAATAAATTATCCAAAAGGGGGTCCAAGATGGTCAAAACAAAATCCAGAAGGGTCTTGATGCTTTGATGGGTCTTCAGCCCTCTGAGAAGCCAATTCCCCGTTAATTTCCAGGTTGAAGAGCAGGGAGCTCAGCTAAACACGTCCAGCCAGTTTGAGCTCCAGGCCACACCTTGGAGATGGACTTGTAACCTTGAGATTGTTGATATTTGTCAAATATCTCAAATCCTCAGACATTTCTCCTCTTTCTATTCACTGTGCTCAGTGTGGCACATACATACATTCCATGCAAAGATTGAGTCAACTTCTCTCCTTTTACATACTTTCAGGTGTGATTTTACTATTACCCACAACTGTTACTTGTCATAGGTGAGTTTGAACGTGCATTACATGCCTGAAACAAAGCTGTTACCCATAATTTTGGAAAGTTGCCAACAATTTTGCTTTGCCACAATGGGGAGGTTGTGTGAAATTATGTGGTACATGCTTTTTTTTCAGTTTTTTTTTTGCATTGTTCCAAAGCACACAAAGGAAATAAGCATGTGAATTGACAAAATAATTGAAACTTTTATTAGCCCAGCTTGACAATGATTCTGGCTTGAGAAAGGTGGTAAATCACTGAAACATTACCACACTGGACTAATAAAGTCCCAATTATTTTTTGTATATTTGTATTGAGTGCTGCCTCTATTTTCTTTAAATACATATGTGTATATATATATATTATATATATACCGTATATATATATATATATATATATATATATATATATACAGTGCCTACAAGTAGTCTTCAGCCCCCTGCAGATTTAGGTGGTTTGATAAGATGCAAATAAGTTAGAGCCTTCAAATTGCAACGAGAGTAGGATTTATTAACAGAAGCATAAATCTTACAAACCAAAAAGTTATGTTGCTCAGTTGAATTTTAATAAATTTTAAACATAAAAGTGTGGGGTCAATTATTATTCAACCCCTAGGTTTAATATTTTGTGGAATAACCCTTGTTTGCAATTACAGCTAATAATCGTCTTTTATAAGACCTGATCAGGCCGGCACAGGTCTCTGGAGTTATCTTGGCCCACTCCTCCATGCAGATCTTCTCCAAGTTATCTAGGTTCTTTGGGTGTCTCATGTGGACTTTAATCTTGAGCTCCTTCCGCAAGTTTTCAATTGGGTTAAGGTCAGGAGACTGACTAGGCCACTCCATCACCTTGATTTTTTCCCTCTTGAACCAGGCCTTGGTTTTCTTGGCTGTGTGCTTTGGGTCATTGTCTTGTTGGAAGATGAAATTACGACCCATCTTAAGATCCTTGATGGAGGAGCGGAGGTTCTTGGCCAAAATTTACAGGTAGGCCGTGCTATCCATCTTCCCATGGATGCGGACCAGATGGCCAGGCCCCTTGGCTGAGAAACAGCCTCACAGCATGATGCTGCCACCACCATGCTTGACTGTAGGGATGGTATTCTTGGGGTCGTATGCAGTGCCATCCAGTCTCCAAATGTCACGTGTGTGGTTGGCACCAAAGATCTCGATCTTGGTCTCATCAGACCATAGAACCTTGAACCAGTCTGTCTTAGAGTCCTCCAAGTGATCATGAGCAAACTGTAGACGAGCCTTGACATGACGCTTTGATAGTAAAGGTACCTTACGGGCTCGTCTGGAACGGAGACCATTGCGGTGGAGTACGTTACTTATGGTATTGACTGAAACCAATGTCCCCACTGCCATGAGATCTTTCCGGAGCTCCTTCCTTGTTGTCCTTGGGCTAGCCTTGACTCTTCGGACAAGCCTGGCCTCGGCACGGGAGGAAACTTTCAAAGGCTGTCCAGGCCGTGGAAGGCTAACAGTAGTTCCATAAGCCTTCCACTTCCGGATGATGCTCCCAACAGTGGAGGCAGGTAGGCCCAACTCCTTGGAAAGGGTTTTGTACCCCTTGCCAGCCTTGTGACCCTCCACGATCTTGTCTCTGATGGCCTTGGAATGCTCCTTTGTCTTTCCCATGTTGACCATGTATGAGTGCTGTTCACAAGTTTGGGGAGGGTCTTAAATAGTCAGAAAAGGCTGGCAAAAGAGATAATTAATCCACACATGTGAAGCTCATTGTTCTTTGTGCCTAAACTACTTCTTAATACTTTAGGGGGACCAAACAGAATGCTGGTGGTTTGAGGGGTTGAATAATAAATGACCCTCTGAATTAACTTTTAACGCTTTAAGAAAAAAAAATTAAAAAATCTTTTTGGCTGCAGTGCATTTCCCACTTCCAGGCTGATCTACAGTCCAAATGTCACAATGCCAAGTTAATTCCGCATGTGTCAACCAGCTAAATCTGCAGGGGGTTGAAGACTACTTGTAGGCACTGTATATACTAGATAACAGAAGCAGCGTGTTCAGCTGGTTTTAGCAGAGTGCAGAACGTCCCTGAGGCTCCTTCTAGCCCCTATAATACATACAGTTCAAAAGAGGATCTCAGCATTTCTTTCTTAAGCAAGGGTTGTTTAATCCAGCTCAGGCATACATGGCGACGTTTCGAGCTGTACAAGCTCTTTATCCAGCAACCACATAACAATTAAATCAGTACTTTATACACCTCTAGCCTCTTGCACCATTTCCTTACAAATAATTTGCATAAATACATATTCCAATTCATGCCCACAACCTAATTAACCCATGTGTAAATATACATAATCCATGTGTTTAATAGTAGTCATCTCTCAGGGGTCTAACAAATGCTTTCACATATACATAACGATTTCTTCATAACCTAGATCATATCTTAGATCATATTAGACAATATTAGACAATATGGGAGCGGCTCACCGGGTTCCAGTATGTAAACATGTGCCTTCAGCGTCCCGGAAGTCCCTACTGCATTGGTAATTCTGCGCCCTCATCCCCATTGGCATGGAAACCACGCCGGCGTGCGTCGTGACGTCACCGCGTCCACGCATGCGCTCTATTCAATTCCTGTCATTCTCCATCTTTGTTGGGGCGTCTCATAGTGTACTGTTAACTGTGTCCCGCCCTGTGTGTTTCTATATTATACAAAGTGCCTAGTGCTTGTAAAGTGCTTATTAGTGATAAAAATTCGTTCCTAAAGTGCTTATCTCTTATCCATTAGGTTTTTTAACCACTTATGAGGACATCACTCCTACGTTTTGTGCAAAAAACTGACTTTATATGACCTTCTTCCATGGGATACATACCCTGGTACCTTTTAACCCTTCACTACCACTTCCAATTTGGGATTTTATGTATTTTATCAACTAGACCAGAGGCGTGTCTGTTCTCTAGCATGCACTTTTTCTACTAGTTAAGGGTTTTTTAAGGTTATCCTGATATAATGTACTTTCCATGCCGGTCCATGTGAGTCTATGTGCTTGCCTATGCTTGTGATAAACCTCATCTTCCCAAAAAAGAAAAATATTGTGTCTTTTAAATATATCTTATAAAAAGTCTTAAAATGAGAAAAATTTTAGTAAAAAACAGGACAAATTAATGCGCTATGTTGTGCGTGATTACCATACAGTGCTCCCTATATCGCCGCTCCCATTCTTTTAGTACTGCGTGGAACCTATCATCGTTAGTTAAACCTCCTTCATATCTCTGTGTTCTCCCATGGTTCTATAAAATAATTAAAAAAACATGGTATTAACAAATCTGTGTCTTTCAGTGCCTATACTTAAAAATTACAAACGTGGTTAAAATGTACACAATTTACTACGAGAGAAATGCCAATCCTACTGATTAAAGGGCCACTCCGAGCTTGTAATCTATATTTAGGCCACCAGGCCTCAAAGTACCCAACCTCTTTATCCATTTTAATTCCTGGATGTTCAATTGTTTTTCCTGGTCCCCTCCTCTCCTCATCACTGGTATTCCATCTATCGCTCTGACCCTCAAATCCCATTCATCATGTCCTGCCTTGGTGAAATGCTTGGACACTGGCAAATTCATAATCTTTTTTCTGATGCTATACCTGTGTTGGCTCATCCTGATTCTCAACTCCAAAGTGGTTTCCCCCACGTAATATTCCTTACAGGGGCACTCTAATAAGTAAACCAGATGGTCAGAAGCACACGTAAAAAACTGCTGGATTTTAAAGTTTTTTCCTTTGACTTCATACTCATTTCCTTTTTTCATTAGTGGGCAATTAACACAGCCTACACACGGGTAATTTCCTGTCCTTATGTTGCCTGTCAGTGTGGTTTGTCGTTTAAAGGTACCGATATCTGATTGGACTAAGCGGTCTTTTAGGCTCCAACTAGTGATGGGCGAATCCTAAATTACTCGGAATCGCTTGACTCTAGCGAGTCCGAGCCTGGGACTCGCTACTCGTTGCGAGTCTAGCGAGTCCAATGTTAATGAATGGGGAAGCGAGTAATAGCGAGTAATGTGTGATTTAAAAATCGCAGATGTGTCTCGGAAAGCGTTCGCATTGCCGTGTCGGAAGCCCCACTCGCAACTGTATTTTGCTGCTGTCTCCGAGGCCAAACTCGCATGTGTTTGAGGCGAGGCAAGCGATTTTCTGCAGCAAACCCCATGCTTTTTGCAAACAGGAAATAAGCCGACTCGAGCTGCCTGGCTGGACGCGCAGAAACACACCGAGTAAGCATGGCCCCTGTCAACACCCTGCAATTAATTGCTCTGGTGGAGGCTCGGCCCCTGCTTTGGCTGCCCACTGACCCTGCCTATCGGGATAACGTCCAGCGGACTACAGCCTGGAGGGAGATCGCACAGGGCATTTTCCCAACGTTTCATCGTTGTGGCCATGATGCACAGAGCAATATGGGTGAGTTAAATGTGTTCACACGTTATATTGCATTTACCGTATATAGTCGTGTATAAGCCGACCCGTGTAAAGCCGACCCCCCTAGTTTAGCCCCAAAAAAGTGGGAAACCATATTGACCGCCATCCTTGTATACAGCGGCTATCACTGTTAGACAGCCCCCCAGCAGAGTATACAGCTCCACCTGCAGAGTATACAGGCCCCCCAGTGTGTATATATGCCCCCGATATTAGGGTATACAGACCCCCCGTGGGTACACAGGCCCCCCAGCAGTGGGTATACAGGGCCCCCAGTGGTTATACATGGCCCTCATAGTAGGGTCTACAGCCCCCCCGGGGTATACAAGACCCCAGCAGTGGGAATACAGGGCCCCCATAGTACGGTATACAGCCCCCCCCGTGGGTATACAGGCCCCCAGCAGTGGGTATACACGGCCCCCATAGTAGGGTCTACAGCCCCCCCGTGGTTATACAGGCCCCCAGCAGTGGGTTTACAGGGCCCCCGTGAGTATACAGGGCCCCCATAGTAGGGTATACAGGGCCCTCAATGTGTTATCATGCGCCGTCGCATGGTTGCCTATATTTGGATGGGGTCACAATAGTACACTTAGTTTAAGGGCTGGTCCTCCTGGCTCTAAAGGCCAGGGGGTTGGGTGTATATAAATACCACTAATGAGCGGAGTCTGGTGCCCGCACTATAACATTCTCTATGCATTGACATGTGCCCTGCCCCATTTGTGATTGTGGCCACGTGAGCTCAATGTCCGTAATGCTGTTGATGATGTTCCACACTGTCGTGTCCATGTGCCTTGTATACACATTACACACACAACATGAATAAAATGTTATTGTTGATTTGTACACATACTTTTAGTGTTTCAAATGTTACAGAGGTCTAAACCCGGTTTGAAATCATTTCACAGTTGACATCATTATGAAACGGTGGAGGAGCTGCCGCGACCAATACAAGCGGCAACACCGGAGGATCATGGAGGGGGGACCGGAAGCTGCTCACGGGACAATCTATTGCCACTACGAACGGCTGTCCTTTCTAGAACCGGTGGCCCGTATGCCAAGGTATGTGTCCGCTGCACTGTTGTTTACTATTATTGTTATTATTATTTATTTATATAGCGCCATTAGGTTCCATGGCACTTCACATGAGGATAAGGGTTAACGACAAAAAACAGTACATGAAGACAATCAGGTCATACAGGTACAAGAGGAGAGGACCCTGTCCACGAGGGCACACAGTGTACGCATGAAGCTCTATAATGAGTGTGCTGGTTTACATACCCACACTGGGGTTTGTTTCTGGCATGGTGCAACACAATTCTATTACCTTTGGCAATGATCCAGGACATACACATTTATAGTCACATTGTGACGTTGGGACAAATAAGCAATGTTCTGCAGGGTGGTCAGACACAATGTTCCGTGACCTCACAATTAGCTATTATTGTTGGCATGTTTGTGGAACAAAGCCATGTTCTTCCCTGCAATGGCCTCTAAGGTGTGTGGCCCTGTCTGGTTTGCCTGTCATAAGCCTCATTTGTATCAGTTCCTAATGGCCTCGACTTGCACAAGGGTCACATACATCCCGACACGTTTAGTTGTGGGTGTTTTTTTCGGCTAAATAACGTTGCAAGGATATACCCCTTTTGCACTAAACTGTTTGTACACCATCCCAGATTGTTGACACAGTCACACACATTTCAGGACATACCCTGTATCACTACAAATATGTGTGGTTCAGTTTTCCCATGGGTATATTTGGGGCTGCAAGGTGATGGTGTAGATATTAGGGCCCACATGTGAATTTTAGTTTTTTTGTCGTTAACGCATGGCCACATTACGAATCCTCCGGAAAACATAGTGTATTAATGCTGTATAAAATCAAACTAAAGAGGGCCATATTTTAAGTGCAACAGGCTTTTATGTCCAAGGTCCTTTAGCAAACCCGAGGTTTGCCCTTGCTGCTCCCGGTTTTTGGTTCGGCCCCGTTGGAATAACTCTAAAACTGTCCATCTGTGCATACCACCTTGTTTGGCACCAACGATGTGTGACCTGCTGCTCAAAAACAACCCCATACTCTATGTCCATTACAATCGGTTCAAAAGCCAAGCCATCTGTTTGGTGTTTTTTTTTTACCAAGACATTCCTGATTAGCATACATGGCAGCAAAAAGGAGTGTAGGGCACTAACGCCGAATGATCATGTGTCACCTATGCTGCAGGACTCCATTTCCTGTCTTGCTCATCTGCCCTATAGATCTGGGTTATGTGCATTGAGACCAAGGCCGCCCACACTGCGTCTTTTTGTGTCCATCTGATGGCAAACAACCCTGAAGAATGTGTTTGCCTCACAGTGTCAGGCTATAGCTTGGTCCACATAAAGTTTAAAAAAAAAGTCAAAGCAATAGTTGTGGCCACTAATATGTCTTCAAGTGCCTAAATAGCTGTCCTGCCTAAGGCAGGGCACAGTGTAATAGTGCAGACAAATTTTTAAATTTGTAATGTTATGCCAAAAAATCGTGGACAACCACTACCCACAAATACAATATTGTTTGAGGCATGAGCCAAAATGTCCTTAATGTATTTGCTGCAATTCCATCTTAAGGCCAACAATGAAAAAACACAGAATACACAGATACACTGAGTCAAAAAAGCGTGCACATTTTATGTTTGGCCTATGGTTTTGTTTCCAAACGCAACCCATTCACAAAATTTTTTTTATATTTAACCCACAGAGCTGCTCACTACCTGATGCGGCGTCGGAACCCGCCACCACAGCTGCCTGAGGAGGCGAGGGAGGCCCCTGAACCAGCACCAGAGGAGGAGGGAGTCCCACCACCACCACCACCGCCACCACCATCTTTGGGGCATGCCCGGCCACAGCGAGAAGAGGAGGTTGAAGGGCCACCACAACCGGCTCCCCACCAAAACCAACCTCTGCCCATCCACCTTGCTCCACTGCCGACTGCCAGCAGTGTGGGAAGTCAACAAAACCCCAGCAGCCCCGCTCAGATCCCGGGGGCACAAAATTACAACATCGGACAATGTGATGCTGACTTTGCCCGCAGTCTTATACCATTCTTGGCTCAGATTCCATGGGAGAGACAACTGCAGGCAAGGTCAGCAATCCACATTGTCCTTGATGCCTGTAGGCCCCCAAACCACCCTGGGCAGGTATTTGCTTTTTTGGAGGAGTGGCAGCTCAGCAGATCCAACATACTGGACAGGGCCACACCCCGGGACAGGTATGTGGCGACCCAGAGGTGGTGTCCACCAATCAGGGGCCTACCAAGCCAAGGCCAACCGGCCCAGATGCCCCACCCTACAGGCTTACAACCACTGGGTGAGGTACTCCATGGGGCCCTGGACCTCCTCAACGACCAGGGTGATGGTGTCACGGTAGAGGCAACCCCGGAGAATGCGGCAACCTACCACCAGCTGTAGGCCCCTTATTTTTTTGTGTTTATTTGTTTTTCTTGTGCATTGCACAATTTCTTTGTTATTTTTTTTATGTGTTATCTACAACTTGTTACAAAGTTATAACAAAAAAAAAAAAAAAAAAAAAAATCTGACATCTGTGCCATTATGGCGGAATAATACCCAGTTTACAAAAACTGCTTTGTGTCTGTCTTTTTTCAGGGAATGGATGTGTAAGTTTTTTTTGTGGGTGGGCTTAAAGTCATCATCATTAGCAAGTACTTTACGGCCCACATGGCGCATGAAGGCACCTTGGTTATTATGTGTAAAATCATGACTGCACATACAAATGTTGCTGACAAATAAATAGTGCCTGTGTTTGTGGGGGGGTTACTTAATGACTTGGTATGGCAACAACACTAGGAACACAGATGCGATAGGCTGGGACGTCTACTTGCAACAGAGCGCGTCTACGCGTTATCTCCGTAGCGTACAGTGGGACCCTTTGCCAGGCTCCAGCATGATCTTAGTATAAGCCACGTCTTCGATGCAGGCATAGGCTTGTTGCCTCCAAAAATTAGCCCAAGGGGCGGGATCAACTCTTTTTAGAATAAGAGGAGGGCGCGTGGCCCATACTATATTCTTGCTTGTCCTGAGAGCATAGTACAAGCAAGTAATTCGATGCAGGCATAGGCTTGTTGCCTCAAAAAATTAGCCCAAGGGGCGGGATCAACTCTTTTTAGAATAAGAGGAGGGCGCGTGGCCCATACTATATTCTTGCTTGTCCTGAGAGCATAGGAGAAGCAACGTCTTCGATGCAGGCATAGGCTTGTTGCCTCAAAAAATTAGCCCAAGGGGCAGGATCAACTCTTTTTAGATATAGAGGAGGGCGCGTGGCCCATACTATATTTTTGCTTGTCCTGAGAGCATAGTACAAGCAAGTAATTCGATGCAGGCATAGGCTTGTTGCCTCAAAAAATTAGCCCAAGGGGCGGGATCAACTCTTTTTAGATATAGAGGAGGGCGTGTGGCCCATACTATATTCTTGCTTGTCCTGAGAGCATAGGAGAAGCATCGTCTTCGATGCAGGCATAGGCTTGTTGCCTCAAAAAATTAGCCAAATGGGCGGGATCAACTCTTTTTAGATAGAGGAGGAGGGCGCGTGGCCCATACTATATTTTTACTTGTCCTGAGAGCATAGTACAAGCAAGTAATTCGATGCAGGCATAGGCTTGTGGCCTCAAAAAATTAGCCCAAGGGGCGGGATCAACTCTTTTTAGATATAGAGGAGGGCGTGTGGCCCATACTATATTTTTGCTTGTCCTGAGAGCATAGTACAAGCAACTAATTCGATGCAGGCATAGGCTTGTTGCCTCAAAAAATTAGCCCAAGGGGCGGGATCAACTCTTTTTAGATATAGAGGAGGGCGCGTGGCCCATACTATATTTTTGCTTGTCCTGAGAGCATAGTACAAGCAACTAATTCGATGCAGGCATAGGCTTGTTGCCTCAAAAAATTAGCCCAAGGGGCTGCATTGTATTTTTTTTAAAAAATAAAAATTTGAAATGCTCACAAGCGGATGCACTTGTAAAATAAAAAGATGTTTACTGATTGCGTATTTTTTTTATCATGCCGCAAATGTTTCAGGAACATGACTTATCACATCGTCTCAGCTGAGGGAGATGCCGATACTTCCTGTCTTAAAAGGGCATAAAGTTAAAAGCGCAATATTCCAATCCTATTAATTAAGATTAAGTTACACTACAATTGGGTACTGTCGTCTGGGGGGCTTACGAACTCCGATGATATCCAGTCCTTGTTGAACTTTATGAGAGTCAGCCTGTCGGCATTTTCAGTAGTAAGCCGTCACCTTCTATCAGTGACTATACCCCCAGCGGCACTGAAAAACACGCTCTGATGTCACACTAGCAGCTGGGCAGGCCAGCACCTCCAAGGCATACAGAACGAGCTCTGTCCAAGTGTGAAGCTTGGAAACCCAGTAATTAAAGGGTATTGAAGGGTCGGTTAGGAAGCTGGTACTGTCACTGACATACTCATTCACCATGTTGTAAAATTGTTGTCTCCTAGTCAAGGTGACCGCAGGCATGATCTGTTGTTGATTGGAAGGTCTGTTGAACATCGCCCAGTTGGTGGACATCTTACCCCCACCTCTTCTTGACATTGATGACGTTTGTGTCCCAACCAAAGGCTGCTGTTGCAAAGAGCTGATTATTCGGGGTACAGCGGAGTCAGACGGTGATATGGACATCAAATTGTCAACAACAACAGTCTTGAAAAAATCCATCGTTAAGCCCCTGGTTGACTGCAACAGCAGCGACGGAAGTTTGTCTTTGTATCTGGGGTCCAAAAAGGTTGACAACCAATAGAGGTTGCTGGCATATATGTGAATGACGCGTGGATCTTGGGAGAGACATTGAGACATTACGTCAGCCATATGTGCTAAGCTGCAAAGACTCATCTCCTCGGTTGCAACAGAATGAGGATCACTACGCATCATGGCCTCTACATCGGTCTCCGACTCCTCCTCTTCAGCCCACCCATGCTGTACCGACATAAACGTAGGGTTTCTAGTACCATCAGGGTTCACATCAGTACCACAGAAAAATGAATCTTGTTCATCATCACCCTCATCACCTTCTTCTTCCAGACCCAATGTAGCCTGCTGATGTTGGCTTGGCTGGCTAGGATCAGCGATGTTAAATTCTGGCTCCATAGCCATCCGCTGGGCCCTCAAAGCTTCTGTTTTCAGATTCAGGAGCGATTCCTTAAGCAAACAGAGCAGGGGGATGGTGAGACTGATAATGGACTGATCATCGCTGACAAGTTTGGTGCAGTATTCAAAGTTGTCCAGCAACTCGCAAAGATCAGCGATCCAGACCCACTCGAAAGTACTAATGTGTCTGGCCTGACTTCTGTGGTGACGGGCATGTTGCAGCTGATATTCAGCTATTGCCCTCTACTGCTCATTAAACCTTGCCAACATATGGAATGTTGAGTTCCATCTCATGGGCATGTCGCAAATTAGCCGGTGTTTAGGCAAATTAAATATGTTTTGAAGGGCTGAAAGACTGCCAACTGCTGTGGACGAATGTCTAAAATGGGCGCAAACTCGCCTCACCTTCTCGAGTAGGTCAGATAACTCGGGGTATATTTTAAGGAATTTCTGAACTATTAGGTTCAGCACGTGAGCCAGGCAAGGCACGTGAACAAGGTTACCGTGCTTCAGTACCGCCACAAGGTTTCGTCCATTATCGCTCACAACAAGACCTGGTTGTAGTTGCAGTGGGGCCAGCCACTCATCAGTCTGTTGCTTAAGACCCTTCCACAGCTCAGTTGCAGTGTGAGGTGTGTCACCTAGACAGATAAGCTTCAGAAGAGCCTGTTGTCGCCTTGCTGAAGCACTACTGCAAAGCTCCCAACTTGGACGTGATGGTGCGGGCAGCTGAGCAGTGGACAAGGAAGTTGCAGAAGCAGATTGCGTACTGGACATATATGATGAGGCAGCCACCCTGAATGATGTTGTGCCTGCTATTCGTGGAGTTGGCAGTATTTCAGATGCTCGACTTAGCGAAGTTGGGACACTGTCCACCAGCTTGATCCAGTGAGCCGTTACTGAGATGTATCTGCCCTGTCCACAAGTACTTGTCCACGTGTCCGTTGTTAGGTGGACTTTGGCGGTTACGGCATTTGTTAGTGCACGCTTTAAGTTGTTGACAACGTGCTGGTGTAACGCGGGGACGGCACTACGTGAGAAAAAGTGGCGGCTGGGTACAGTGTATCGTGGTGCCGCCACAGCCAACAACTCCCGAAAAGACTCTGTACCTACAAGCCTAAACGGCAGCATTTCCACAGCTAACAACTTTGCAATTTTAGCAGTCATTTTTTGGGAAAATGGGTGTGTCGATAGGTACTTCTTTTGCCTTTCATACAGCTGTGGCACAGACAACTGGACGTTTGCCGCACACACACCAGTGGCTTCACTACTGTGAAGTCTCTCTTGTAGCGCAGCTTCGGAGGAGTACGTTTCAGCAGGAGCTGATGCCTGAACACTAGCTGGTGAAGGATGGATCTGAGGTGGCCTGGAAGTGTTGGGATCAGAAGGCACTGATTCTGAACCCTGATGGGTCGACCACTGAATTGGGTGCTTAACAGACATATGCTTACGCATACTGCTGGTGCTCAGGTTTTTTTTCTCCCAGGCCTCTGCTTAGCCTTGCATGGCAGATGTTGCAGATAACCACATTTGGGACAGATGGGGCATCCTTAAAAAATTGCCACACAATGGCTTTTCGGCCTTTATGTTGAATTGGAGGCAAAGGAGGATGACTCTGTACCACACCAACTGTTGACACAGTTTGGGCAACTGTGTTTACAGTTTGTGCAACAGTTGGTACACTTTGTGCAACAGTTGACACAATTTGGCCAACTGTTCTCACAGTTTGTGTTCTGGAGAAAGGAGTAAGCCTTGGTGCTTTTGGCGGTGGTACATAGCCACTTTCCTCCTCCTGGCTGCTCTGTTGGCTATGCATCCCAAGAGTCCAGGTAGGATCTGTGGTCTCATCATCCACCCCTTCCTCCTCAAAGTCTTCGGGATAACGTGACTGAGCAGGCTGGCCAGATGAGATGTGTGTCTCATCATCGTCATCATCATCCACCTCCTGAGATGCTGTATGGCTTGGTGAAAGTGGCTTTCTTGAGTACGAGGTGCTTCCAAACTTTGGCCATGAATAGACATTACGTCTTCTTCAAGTATCTCGTCAGGCACTGCTAAAGAAAGGCCTGATGGAATCGAGTGCTGATACGAACCAAATAAATCATCGGAGTGACCAAGGTCGCACTCCAAGTTTTCCTCTGGCTGTCGATGGCTTGAGGAAATATTAAGCCTTTGAGGATTGGATGGTCCTGCGTTGTCTGTAGCGACACTAGACTGTGTTGGCACGTGTGATTGTGTACTCAAAGAACCAGTGGTGGAGGTGTTATCAGCCATCCAAGTTGTTATCTGGTCATGCTCTTCCGGCCTCAAGACACGTTTTTGTTGAGTACTGGTAATTTTAGACGGGAGAAAGAGAGATCTATCAATCCTCGTCTGTCTACCTGTACCAGTGCCTTCTTGGGCACGACTGCTACGGCCACGACCTCGTCCCCGTCCCTTTGCCACATCTTTTTTCAGAAATTGTGGTTTTTGTGACATTGTTGACAAACGCACAGCCACCGAGATGGAGTTTGGTGTTGCTGTAGGCGTCACTTACTGGCGGGTTAAGTGTGTGCTAACACTTGTCAGTGAAGCAGCACACTAGTCCCTGAAAAAATTAGAAAGTGCGCACAGCCACCGAGATGGAGTTTGGTGTGGCTGCAGGCATCACTTACTGGCGGGTTAAGTGTGTGCTAACACTTGGCAGTGAAGTAGCACACTAGTCCCTGAAAAAATTAGAAAGTGCGCACTGCCACCGAGATGGAGTTTGGTGTTGCTGTAGGCGTCACTTACTGGCGGGTTAAGTGTGTGCTAACAGTTGGCAGTGAAGCAGCACACTAGTCCCTGAAAAAATTAGAAAGTGCGCACAGCCACCGAGATGGAGTTTGGTGTTGCTGTAGGCGTCACTTACTGGCGGGTTAAGTGTGTGCTAACACTTGGCAGTGAAGCAGCACACTAGTCCCTGAAAAAATTAGAAAGTGCGCACAGCCACCGAGATGGAGTTTGGTGTTGCTGTAGGCGTCACTTACTGGCGGGTTAAGTGTGTGCTAACACTTGGCAGTGAAGCAGCACACTAGTCCCTGAAAAAATTATTAAGTGCGCACAAGTAGTCGCACAAGTAGGTGGCGTACGTGCTATTTGCAGCTAGGAGAGCAGCAACGCACTGTTCTGCCACAGACAAAATAACGTTGAAGGGGTTTTTAGGACCCAAAAT